>PVKA01002189.1:0-26877 GCA_004027165.1 Ctenomys sociabilis
CTATCCCACCAAGGGAAAAATGTCTGGTGCCTCTAATTACTTTGGCTACTTTTGTACTTAAATAAAACTCTGCATGGCAGAGTGTGGGATTACATCTGAAGGTGTCCTTCAGGAGCAAGACAGGGAAGCTTTTGGAATTGCAAGAGGAGTTAATTTCCAATATGTTTCTTTATTTAATAATGAGATATAAAGTAGCCAACTACATGCATTTTCTTTTCATCCCCTATTCCATAGACCATTCCAAGGGATGGTCCCCTCTCAAAGCTTTTTGATGTGAGAACTAGTTTGATAATACATCTCACTGCATTTCTTATTCCGTGTTTCCTCAATTCCCTTTTTTGCTTATTCTTGATTTACAAAGTGGTCACTAAAGAATTCATTCTAAAATGTGAACAATGATGATCAAAAATATATACAAAGACTGCACAAAACCATAATTCTTTTTGGAACTGGGGATTGAGCTCAGGCCCTGACCCCAAAACCATAATTTTTATCAGAAAAACTTATTAGAATATATTAGAATATAGAGTTAAAGATAAAAACTCAAATGAAATCTCGGGCAAAGATAATGATTGAAATGATGATGGAGTAAAAGATGTTATAAGATTTTAGCCTTATTTGATGCTGATTAATATTGAACTTTGAGGGTCAGCCAGATAGCTCAGCGCACTAAAGCACCTACTTAGGCAGGTGCAGTGGCTGGAATTTGGTCCCCCAGTGTGCCGTGCTGGCCCCACCCCCAGCGCACGCGGAGATGGCGATTGAGAGTGGGCATGGTGGTGTAATCCCAGCCCTTGGGAGGCTGAAAAAGGAGAATAACTGAGTCCAGTCTATGTAGCGGGACCCTGTAGACCCTGTATTAAAGATAGAAAAATTGAAATTTGATATTTCAAGCATGAATATTAAAAATTTTAAAGCAATTATTTAAAAAGACGGTGAGATTATTTCTAAAGAAGTAGAGGGAAAAAATAAAATAAAGGGAGACAATAATACCAAACCCTCAGTCCACTCAAAAGAAGGTAAGGATGAGGGATAAATACTGCAAACTGTGCAAAATAGGCAGGTATAGAGGCACACATCTGAAATCCTCACTATTTTGAAACGAGGAGGTAGAAAGATCCCACGTTTGAGCTTAGCTCGTGTAATTTAATAAGATACTGTCTCAAAATGCAAATAAAAATAAAAAAGGGGCCTGACAAGTAGCTCAGTAGTACAGCACTTGCCTAGCATGAGCGAAGTTCTGAACTCAATTTTCAATGCCACAAATACAGTACAAAATAAGACGTCCTACTTGTAAACACTTGTAAATGAAACTCCACATAGGAAGACAAAACTTCGTAGGCTTGATGAAAACACTGAAAACAGGGATATAGGTTATTTATGAAAAACATAGCTAAGACATAAAGATGCAAGTTCAAGAGCAAAGATGAGAAACAGTAATAGCATTCAAATATTACTTTTCTCTACATTTGGTGTGATTGTATTACTGTCTGATGAATTAGATTTTTAAGGGCATAAAAACATTTCTCCACTGATAAAGCTTCAAGTCTTTAGGATATATAATATCATAAGCTTGACTACACCTGATAACATAGTTTTAAAATATATAAAACATAAATTTATACACTGTAAAGAGGAATGGAAAAATCTGCAATTATAATGAGAATTTTTAATATGTTTATTTTTGTAAAGATAAGTGGACATACAGTATACAGAAAATTAAAGAACATAATTGTTGCAAACTTTAAAATTTCAGAGACTTAAAACAATCTAAATTTATTTCTTCTTTAGCTAAATAAGGCATAGGTTTCCCAGGTTCAGAGTAACACATGTGGGTAGAATGCGGGAGGCTGTGTGTGATGAGTCCGCGCAGGTCCCCTGGACCACAGATGGTCTTAACGTATAAGTTACAGGATCACACCGAGTATCCAACTCCAGCCAGAAGACAAAGAAAGAAAACATGGAAAGTGCAATGGTAAGTTTATAGGATATATGTTAAGCTATCTTATTTGGCTTCCATATATATGAATTTATCAGAGTTTAAATACCTAACTGCAAGAAAGGCAGTGAAGTACAAGTCCATGTAGGTATATGATTAACATTAAAAAAAGTGAGTTGCATTTTATAGAGACCATTAATAATTAAAAAATAATATTCATTGTGTTACAATATTATTATTTTGTTACAATAATAACAAAACTGTGAAGTGCCCGGAGTAATTCTAATAACAAATGTACAATTTTGTTAGAAAACTTATAGAAGGATCGAATAACTGCAAAGATATGTTAAAGATATGTTATAAAGCTACATTAAATATATTATAAATGTATTATATATTAGAAAAATATGTTTATATAAAGATATATGATTATATATAATATTAAAGATATATTATAAAAGAGCCAGTTCTCCAAAACTTTATGTATACATTAAAAACATTTGAATGAAAGTTACCCATTGGAAATCTTGCAGAATTTGACAAATTGATTTTTATGAAAAGAACAAAGAGTAAATAATAGTCAAAATGCTCCTTAAGAAGATGAATAAGATGTTGGCATTAGTAGGGGATTGGAGGACAGGGAGGACTGGAACCATAAAGAGAAAGAATTAGCATAAAGCCACACTGATTAATATAGTGGGATCTTGGCACAAGGTGTTTGTTCTACAGGCTGATGGGAGAGAATTGAAGTGCAGAAGCAGATCCAAGTGTATTTGGAAACCGATGCATGCCAGAACTGATTCTACATATCACTTGGCAAAGATGAGCTATTTGATAAGTAGTATTGGGAGAGTTACCAACTGTGATGGGAAACATGATGTGGATTTTTATTACTGCTATATGCAATCACTAATACCAGACTATCAATGATATAATTGTGAAAGTCAAATATTTAAGATCTTTATGAGAAAATGTGACAAAATATCTCTATAATCTTAGTAAGGATTTAATCAAAGAATAAAAAGCATAAAGCATTATATTTAAATTATATATGTTTTTAAAAATTTATTGTATTTTTATTTTTATGCATTTGGTACAGGCTCTCACTATGTAGCTTTGACTCCTCGTCCCAGCCTCCCCAGTACTGGGATTGCAGGAGTGTGCCACCATGTCCAGACTCAGTGGCTGGTTCAGTGCACCTGGGAGTGGGGCTGGTGTGGCGTGTGCTGCTGAGGATCGAACCCCAGTCCCTGTGCTTGCCTATCTTGCTGGCCCTAAATTATATGAATTTAACAAGGAAACAAGAGTATGCATTCATCAAAAGATAACTAATGGAGATGAAACAATCAGTGACACACTGGGAAAGTTTATTTTTACACATACTGGTATTTGTTAATGTCTGTATTAAAGAGATCATGTATATGATTTTAAGAGAATGTGAATGATCTCACTAAAAATGGCAAGCTTTTGTATAGACATTTCACAGATAAGGAAATATATACATATATAGTCATATGTATACATATCAACAGATAAAACTAAAATGTTTAAAGCTTTATCTCTCTCCTTGTAAATAAGTTTATTTCAAAAATTTTGTACAGCATCCTTTTATTCTTCTTCATTAGTCATCGCTATGCTTCTTGTCCAACGCTTGGTCTATGGCAAGCTGGTAGATGAAATGCAATTTAAGTCTCTGGTGGGTTTGCTTCCTTTTGTGGGTCTTGGTCTGCTTTAGATACTATTTGGGTCAACTTCCTAATTATTGCCTTTATTTCATTTGAGTGAATCATGCTTTTCAGTTGGATGGAGAACAAAAGAAAAAACTGATCAGTTTCTTTTGTTTCAAAAAATCACTAAGTTTAATTGCACATCATGAGCTATTTGTATTTTAAAATAAGAAAAGCGATTTAGGTTAAGAGATTTAGATTAAGTTAGGCTGAATCTATTGATTCACACCTCTGGCTTTTACTACAAAGTTTTATTATTATTCCAGGAAACTCGTTTCCTGTGGTAACATTTGTCATTTCCTATATGGGAGCGATCAGTTTATCCCCCATCCCCAATACTTGAAATCCTTTTTTTCTTTTTTTGTGGAACTGGGAATTGAACTCAGGACCCTGTGCTTGCCAGGCAAGCACTTATTCTATTTCTCTAGCCCTTGAAATCCTTACATAAACTTAATACCACAGTAATCATTTACCTTTCATTATTGTACATAAAAAGTTCTGACTTAGTAATGAAAAGAAATAAAGATTTTTATATTTGGTCAAAGGATGAAAGTTCACTGCAGAACTGTTATTATTTAAAGCCCATGAAATAGAGGAAATCCTTGCCTCTCCAAAAGATGCATTAGGTCCAGAAAATTCATATGTATTTTGTCACCTACCTGGTCAAGTGGTACACTCCCAATGTTTAGTTATATTGAAGAGTAAAATGCAATTAGGAAACAGAAGTTCAAGGTAAACAAAACACATTTTTAATGTAAAACAAAGGCTAGTTTCTTTTAATGTCATGTGATAGATCATCCATAAATTCTGTGTTCTGTTTTTTATTTACCATTCTTTAATATTTCAACATGTTTATTGAGTTCTAATGACCAATTAAATCTCTTCTGGGTATTTATGATGCATGAATGAACAAATGAATGAAAATCCCTGTCTTTAAAGAGCTTGCTGTTTAAAGGGGAAATACTGACAATAGGCAATAAGCATATTTAATAAATGAGTTAAATGGAATTATGGAAATTGATATAGAAAAAAGGAATCGAGCAGAGTAAGGAACACTGGAGTGTTGATAATGGTGTCGCTGTAGTCTTGAGTAGTCTTCAGGGAAGGCCTCCATTGAGGTGAAACTGAGCATAAAGTGAAGAAGGTGGGGGGTGATGCCAGGCTGATACCTGCAAAACGTTCTAAGCAGAGGGCACTGCAAGACAAAGGCCCTGAGCAGGAAAGTTCCTTTGCGTTAGGGACAGCAAAGAAACTAGAGTGGATGAATGAAATGAGCACAGGGAAAGCAATGGGAGATGCACTCTGAGAGTTAACAGCGGGGAATGGAGGAAGAATCAAGCACTGGGGAAATGGCAACCTGCCAAACCATCAAAATGACGTGAGTTTTTATGATCTTAAGTTAAACAGGCACAAGTGGTGAAAATAGATTGTTAGGAAACAAGCAAACAAGAAGACAGAGCAGTTAGATGAGAGCTGCTATTGATTTGGGCCTACCCCTGACAGTGGGAGCAAGGAAACTGGAGAGGTTTTCTGGATTGATTGGTTCCCAAAAGAAAGAGGTTGGGTTTGACTCCAAGGGTTTGAGGGTGAGCCAGAGAAAAGTTTTGTCATACAAAGACATGGTGATGACTTCATGCAGAACAGGTTTTTAGAGTGGAGGAAAACCAAGAATTTGGTTCCAGACATTTTAAACTTTTAATATTCATTAGATATTTATATGAGTAAAAGACACTAGAGACAGGATTAACTCTCTAAACTGGAGTTTTCAGAGCTAACATGTTTTTATTGTCCTGAAAGTTGTGAGTCTGGGTGAGATGGACAAGGGAGTAATGAAATATAGAAAAGAGGATTTGGGGTTCCTGAGGGCACTCCAGGATCTGGGAGAATGGGTGAGGAAGGGCAATGAACAAAGAAGGTGGACACCAAAGGGGCTTCAGAGGCAGGACAGAGCCCAAGAGAGTGTGAGGATCTCAGAACCAAGTGAAGTGAATGTACAGGCTGCTGAGAAGCTCAGTAGCTGAGGGACTGAGAACTGGCCTCTGCATTTGGCAGTGTGGAGGCTTCAGTTGGTCTTGGTAAACACCAGCGGTTTCATTGGCTTGATGAGTGATAAAAGCCTGAGGGAAGAAGGTTGAAGAGAGATGGTAGGAGAGGGAATTACAACTAAAAATAGCACATTCAGACAACTTTTTGAAGAGTTTTGCAAAGGAATAGTGCTGTAACCAGCAGGGAGAGAACGTTTTTGTTTTTGTTTTAGATGGTTATGAGGAAGAGAGAAATGAAAGGTGGGAGAAATGATGATAAATAATGATGATGATGATGATGATTTGATGATATAGGAATAAAAATTTTCAGTGACCAAGAATTGTACTCTTTATTTTTTCAGATCATTCCTTTTTAATCTGTATTTGTTTCTTGGCATATCCGAGGGATATGGATAATGGAAATCCAGCAGGCAGAATCTCTGTAATAGAGTAACAATGACTTAAAATGTAAGAAGAGGGATCTGACAACAGGTTATGAATAAAGCCCTTTTGATTTTACTAATCAAAGTTTGATTAAAAATTATGGAGAACCAATTTGGAGATTTAAGATGTCTTCACAATACAATGCTAAAATGCAAGGATGGACAAAAGAAAAGGTTGTTTTCTTATCTGATGTAAAAGTCTGGAAGAATTTATTTTTGCTGATCAAATGTAGAAGAGTAATTTGCTGTCATGTCACATTTATCTGCCATGGTGGTGGTTTCTGTGGTCATTAGTTATAAGACCTTAGAGACAGGATTGACTCTCTAAGGAAATGATAGGGGGTTATGGAAAAAATGCTTAAAACATTGTAATATGATCTTTACCTTGTAGCATCTTCTGTGACCTTCAAGATGTCATTTAACCTGCATTGTGACAACCCACAATGGTCACCTCAGGCTTGAGTGGCCTGAGCTTTTACATCACTCTTACAGGCCTTTTGAATTGATGATGGCCAGGTGAACTTTTTGCCTCCTGGGGACACCAATTGCCTTGTCATTATGGCAGGACTTTGGAGTAAGATTTCTAGTGTTTGGATTATCTGATAAAGTTAAACAAACAACTCTCTCATATACTTTAAGAGCCTTTTTTTGTTCAGATTTTGAGTTTCCTGCCTTTTTTGTCCCCTTCCTCATAAAGAAAATGAAAAAGCTTCAAGTGGAAAATCCAATTATGGATCTAAGCTAGATCACTGGGCTGAAAGAATCCACAGGATTATTCCACCTTTTCCTTATTAATGCTCCTTAGGCTGCTAGAACAGAACATAGAGTGGGTGGCTTAAGAAGCTGAAACCTATCGCTCGCGGT
Source organism: Ctenomys sociabilis (assembly GCA_004027165.1). Taxonomy (NCBI): domain Eukaryota; kingdom Metazoa; phylum Chordata; class Mammalia; order Rodentia; family Ctenomyidae; genus Ctenomys; species Ctenomys sociabilis. The sequence goes on from PVKA01002189.1 coordinate 6,998, forward strand.
TCTGGAGTCTGACAAGACCTTGGGGTCAACACTGCCAGATTTACTGTTTGCTGAGGGCTGACTGCTCAGTGACTACAGGGGGCAAGAGATAGCTTGAAAGTAGATCCATTTACTTAAGAGCTTAAAAATTTCTAATTTCCATATTGTTCTATGTTTGAAAATCTTAAAACCTTAGAATATTGAAGTCTCAGAGCATTAGCTATTTCCTGGTGCCATTTGCTGCCTACATGGAGTATTTTTTTGTATTCTTAAACTCAAAATTTGAAAATGTTTTTTAAAGAATAGAGAAATAAAGACTATGAAGAAATAAGAATAACTCATGCTAATGTAACTATTGCTAATGTTATTTTTGTGAAAATAGGTTTAATCAAGCAATATGTATTCCTTGGGGATTATTTTACCATTCAGGTATTCTGAGAACTATGGGGTCCTTATATAGCCTTCAACCCTTACTGATTTAGATGTGTATAATTTGATACCAGCAAAATGCATCACTAGAGAATCCAGGAGCTAAACAATAAAACCTTTGATTTACATCATTGGGGTTAGCTGAAGAGAAATTGCTTTTCTATTGTGGACTGGCATGAGAAAGAGGTTTCACCACTGATAGGAAAGAAATTTGAGCTTTATTATTTCCAAGGTAGATCAAGTTTTATTTATTAATAGTATCTCATTATGTGGTGCTTAAGTGTAGAATAAAGAGTTCTTTTTGTATCATGGATATTCGACAGCACTTTTAAGTGCTTTTGTTAAGTACTTTCTTACTTAGAGATGAGTAAAGTAACTACTGAAAAAAAATCCTCACTTTGAAACACTACTATAAATTGGTCTTCCCCTGCATTTTTGAAGCCATATGTTCTCAAAAAGAGGGTTGGTTAAAGAAAAAAATGGAAGGATACCTTCTTTCCTGAGATATTTTTGTATACCAGAATAGAAATCTTACAAGCTCAATTCTTAAAAACCAAGAAATTGGCAAAGAAATAGATTAAGAGGGAAAATACTGTGGATGATCTTTCTACAATGACAGAGAAAGATGAAATTGGTTTGAAGTAAAAAAAAAAAAAGAAAAGAAAAAAAAAGAAGATTCATTAGACCATCTAGGGTTGCTATAAAAGGTGACTTTTTCCTTTCCCTTTTAAAAAAGAATTTTATTTATTTTAATGAGAAAAAATAGCAATGAAACAATTTCAAAACATTGTTAAAACAGTTACAATAACTAATACATTGCATATTGTTGTATTCATAGTAGTTATTCAGAAGACAAGATACAAACATGATATCTTGTCTAAACTATATTAGTACAAACCTTTATTCTCACTAAACTAAGAGAAGGTAGTTGTATATCTATCTTAACTATTTTATATATCTATATCTATATTTTTTTCACTAAAAAAATGGTCCTTTATTTATATTCCCCCTTTTTGTCAGAGATGGGTATTCCATTGTTGTTAGAGAAACTATATTTGGAGAAGTCTTTAAAGTATATTTTCATATTTGATGCCAGTTCAAATATTGTAGGTACTTGAAGTCAGCAAAATAACCCAATATCATCCAATAATCCATAATAGTAGTGGGTTATCAGCAGAACTGGCAATTGTTAGAAGTTGTTGACTTGAACCTTTTGCAGCTCAGCACATTAATATGCCATTATTTTGTTATACAGTGTAGTTATACTTCTCTGCTGGATGGTTAGACCAAGGTAAAGCAAGAGTTATATAACTAAAAATGCAACTCTTGTATCTGACAAGGTCAGGGAAATCTCCTCAGGATTTACCCTGAAACCACATACAGCACCTTGTAGATATTTTGTCAGTATCAGCCATCTGAATGTGTCATGGCCGTTGTTTGATCAATTTGCTCTTGGTGAGAGCCTGAGAGAATGTTTTTCTCTCTAGGTGACTCTTCTTAGGCACCCTCTACATCATTGATCCGTTTCCTTGGTGGTCCCATAATCTCCTTGATCAGAAAATTTGGAACGTTTTCATTTCTTAATGTTTACAAAAATACTTAACATCTAGATGTGGCTCATTTAAATTATTATTGCAGTATTTGCTAAGTTTTAGGGAATTTTGAAGACAGAATGTGCCATAGACTAAATTTTTCTGTCCCCTCAAAATTTATTTGTTGAAATCTCTTAACATGAAGGTATTTTGAAGTGGGAGAATAGGTCACTGGAGAGTGTGTAGGTCACAGTAGAGCTCTCATGAGTGAAATTAATGCTGTTATAATAAAAGTGGTGGAGAGAGGCTCCTTGCCTCTGCTTTCTGCTATGAGAAGCTGCAGCAAAACAGTTGTGTCTGTGGGCCACAAAGCTGGTCTTCATGAGACACCAAATCTGCTGCAGGCTTGAACTTGGACTTCCCAATCTTTGAGACTATTTGCAACAAGTTCCTGTTTTATTTAAATAAACCACCTTGTGTACACTATTTCAGCATGCAGTCTGAAGGGACTAAGAGGAGAACAAAATGATATAGGTTAGTGATCTGGGTTAGAAAACTAAACATACAAAGTAATATCTCTAATTTTGTAGAAATCATATAAAAATGCATAGTCGGATAGCAACCTGGATTTAATCTTTATAGTGTCTTGTCTGTCAGGAATTTGATCTCCTTTCTGTCAGAAAGGTGCTGAGTATTTTATTCCATGACAAAGATGGCAACTTGGAATGAATACTGGGAAGAATCCTGAGGTGACATCAAGTTTTGTGGAAAGCGAGGCCTGCTTACCAAAGTGATCTTTGGTAAGGTAATGGCAGTGCGTGTTAGGTCCATCATCCAGGGTCTGGACTAGGAGATGACTTTTTTCCTGTAAAGCACCAAATAATAAATACTTTAGGGTTTTCAGGGCATATGATCACTGCTGCTACCATGTTACATTTCACTGTAGTGTGACAGCAACCAGAGATGACACACAAATATAAAAATACTCTTATTTGCAAAAAGAAAATCATGGTGATTGTGTTTCAATAAAACTTTCTTTATAAAAACAGGGAGCAGGTTGGATTTAGCCATGGACCTCAGTGTTCTGGATGCTGTTCTGTAGACTTTGTTTTTTGAGATAGGATCTGGTAATGTAGTTCAAGCTGGCTTTGAATTCCTGCTGATCTTCTTCCTGCCTCAGCCTCTGGACTGTTGAGATTACAGGCAACATTACTGTTGCCTGGCCTATTCTATAGACTATTAACCACATCCTACCTGAGGCAGAATTACTAACTTTCTGATAATATAGGGATAAAATGATAATGTTCCCTCAGATATTTTTATTTTTGTATAGCTGCTTTAAGATATATTCGCTGAGACTGTTTGGTAACACAATTTCCCAAGGACAAATCCTGCAAGAGAAGAGAAGGAATCAGTAGAGCTAATGCTGTGTCCAGTGAGGTATTTAGGCAGCAGGATTTAAAACGTGCATATATAACTCTACATTAGAAGAAAATCCTTGGTAAATTGTCAGAGAATTAAATTAGGCATTGTTGACCAGGAATATAAGACCCAAGGTAGGGCTAAGGCAAGACAGTAGAGTGAAAGAAATTAATACTGGGATAACTTATGGACTTTAAAAACCTATTTTTCATAAGAATCCTTGCCTCTTGACAAAGATATTTTATTCACTCTTTATTGCTTGAGAATATTAGAAAATCATCCTGTACAATCTGAATAAAGTGACTGCAAATATAACAATGTCTTCTATTATCACACCTCCCTCATCCTGCCAAGTCACACCTGCACAGGCCTGACTCTGAACAGAGTACTATTGTGAGCAGACTTTCTAGATAGGAAATTTTAATCCATTCCTGCTTAAAAAGAAATTATAGTTTCCTGCCAAGACAATCATACATTTTGGCTTATGTATAAGTCAAGTTGATATACTTTTATGTACACTGTAGGCTCACTTATTGAAAGATAACTTCCCCTAAATTTATTAAAAGATTTGAGATTCCAATATTCGAATGCCTTTAAAGTACTGCATCACAAATATATAAAAGCTAGCAAAGTCTTTTTTAGTGGTAGATGAAGAACAGGAACGAAGTATGGTTAAGTTAGGCCTTCAGGAGAAAGGTGCCAAGATCCTTCTTGAAAAAGGAAAGATTTTTATGATGACTCTGATATTCAAGGTCTTTGGTGTTACTATTTTTGTGGCATGGCCTTTCCAATCTCAATAATTCGTGTTGTGAAATAGGAACCACTCTAATTTGAAGTGAAGGATATATTTGGAACCAACACAGAGAACAATAAATTGTAAAGGCAATGGAATTGAATACTTTGGAGATGTGGCAGGTTTCAATTTCTTGTATTGTTCATATGTATACAAAAGGTAATGCCCTCTATTTACTTAGAATTTGGGAGTGGCAGGAGAAATGTCATTAGGATGCTTATTTTTGCTACTGGTGGAAAAACAAATTCTCCAAACTTGTCCCTAAAGGTAACATGGACTCCAGTCAATTACAAATCAATTTAACTGCCGATTTCCATGACCACAACTTTTTCTGTTCTACAAAACATTTCTTTCTCCTCCCTTTCTAATTTGGCCTCTAGTAATGGAGAAGCATTCTTGTTCATAGGAAGAGGACTTCTTGGTACAAATGTCGTCCTTCCTCTCAGCCTCTACTGATCTATGGTTTATGGCTGGTCTCTGAATTTTGGTCTTTATCCCCACTAAAGTGATTGTGGCTACTTTTACTTGTATTCTGTATTGTCTGTATGCCCTATCCTAGCTACAAATATGCACTCACTTTACCTGTTATTACAGAGCTTCTGAATCTTACTCAAGTCCCCTCTACAGCCCTTAACATTGGCCCTGACCCCTTGCCTCAATAAAGGAGTTCCCTCTCCAGGTATGTCTGTATGCACCATAGTATCCATTAGTTATTCTTTTGAAGCGGAGTCTCATTATGCTGATCAGGCTGGTCTTAATCTAACTATGCAGCCCGGTTAATCTCATATGTATAATTATCCTCCTGCCTCAGCGTTTCAAGTATTAAGATTACAGGTGTGTGCCACTACACCTGGTTAGCAATTCCTCTTCCAATGCAGCCACCCCATTGGCTTTTCCAGAGTTGCTCTGAAAGGTAGTCTTCTCCTGAGGAACTAAATGGAAAGTAGCACACTGAGTTTTCTACCCTACTTGATTTCTTTGGTGGTTTTATATTCTTAAAGCCTTCCTTCATTTTAATTTCAGCAAGGCACCTAGTATTGCGAATGCTAGGTCTGGAGAAAGTTTGGCACAGTATTTACCCCAATGCCCACCTTTACATCTTTTTTCCTGATAGAATGTCTTCTCCTTTTTTGGATGGGTAGGTAGATGGTAGAGGCTGCTCTACACTTTCCTTCTTTGCTTCATAGTAGACTTTTGTTATTGTTCTGATACTTATCCTCCCATCCCTTGGCGAAGAAAGGTGACCAGCTCTTCTGATTTTCCTGGAATTGTCCTACTCAAGAATTAAAATTCCTGTATTACAGGAACACCTGTGTTGTAGAACAACTGAGAAGATTGTCCTGCATGTGGTAAATTAACTTCACAGCTAAGCATTAGTGAGCAAATGCTTTATGGGAAGGAAAAATAGATTACTCAAAAAGAAATCACATGAGAAATTACATAATTATAAAATATATTTTCTTCACTCTGGAAGTACTAGCAAAGTTTGTTTTTCTATGTCTAGCCAATAATTTGTTAGAAGGAACGGGTGTCACTGCAGAATGAGAAACAAACTAGAAACTGACTTGATAAAAGTAAAGTGACTGCCATATGTGCAAAAACTTTCACTGCAATTTCCAATCCAGAGAGGTAATAGAGTCCAAAATTTTGAGCAACTTTAACTTAAGAAAATATTTCACTTTGAAATAGCTTTTAAACTGACTCTTGAAATAACTCACAGACATGGGCATATAAATGTATATTTTTGCTGTGAGAAATGAAACAATACCCATTCAGTTTCTATTATAATGTTTGCAATGGAATTTTTAAATTAGGAAAAACATGAAAGCTTTTATTGGATCCTTGATTTTGGCCAGTCCAAAGAAGTCCAGGCCACATATGCCCAGTGTAGCCAGAATCACTCCTCACATTAAAAAGGAGAGCAGCCTTGGTAGGCCAGCTTAGGGACCAGCTGAGAGGTCAGCAACACAGACCAGCACCTCAGGTCTGATAGTGTCTTACCCACATCCAGCGATGACTCAGGCAACAGCCAGCTTCCAAGCTTCTTCATCAGGTGGGTGAGGATCCTGCCCTGGTGAAAGAATGTGAATACTGTGAAGGATGACTGAAGCGGTGGATATGGCTCAACATCATGAAGGCTGGTTTCTGGGAAAAATGACAGGGTTCAAAACAGGAAACAGCCATCACCATCAAGAAGTGCTCACTTCCTCAAGAGAAGTTTGGTCTTCCTATGGTCATAAGGAACAGAAAGATAATGACCATGGAACCACCTGGGAACCCAGGGAACTTCTAATGGCTGCTGACTCTTGGTGCCATCAGGGGCTGTAAAGACTTAGGTTGCTGTGTTAGTTAGATTTCCTTCACTGTGACAGAGCACCTGGGATAGTTAATTTATAAAGAGAACAGGCTTATTTTGGCTGATGATTTGGAGGTTCCAGTCCATTGTTTTTGGATCTATTACTGTAGGCTCATGATGAGGCTGAATATTATGGCAGAGAGTGTGCCTGAGTTAGACCATTTGCTTCTTGGGCTAGAATCCAAAAAGAGAAAGGGAAGAGGTGTGTTCCATAATCAACTACAAGGGCACATTCCCATTTCTTAAAGTCTTTCCCTCCATTCTTGAAGTTCCTTTTTTATTTTAGCAGAACTGGGGGTTGAACTCAGGCCCTTGTGCTTGACAGGCAAGCACTAATTCTACTGAGCTGTCACCCTGGCCCCTCTTGAAGTTCCCATACTTTCCAGTAGTACCATTTTAGGGGCCAACCCTTTAACACACAAGCCATAAGGGACACTTAAGCTGCAAATGATAGCAGATATAAAGTGATAGAAGTATGAGAAATAGGGGAAGGTAGGTAGAATTAGGGATAGAGCTGTGCAAGTGTGTTTGCTTTAAGTTATCTTAGAGGCTGCCAACTATTGCTAAATGCCTTGTTTCACCAAAATAGGACTAAAATATAATCCTGAGTCAGAATTCATTTAGTTATTTAGTTTCTAATAGGTAGCCATTATCTCTATGATTTGCCTGTGTCAGATTCTAGAAAGACATTGGTGGAAAAGTGTTAGAGCAGCTGGCAAGACTTTTTTCTTGAAAATGAAGTCAGGAAAGTTCCTCACACTCATGCTTCTGATAGAAGTGTGTCAGAGAGTCTGGTAGACTACAATGGAAGGCAACCCAGTTAATCTAACCTGAGTATCACACAGGGGCTTTCACCTAGTATACCCTTCTCATTTTGCAGAGGGAACATCATGGTTTAGGTCTTCGGTGGACAGAATTTAAATAAAAAAAATTATTTTAAATGTGTTCAGTACAGAGTTCACTGCACAGATCGGACTTGCAGTTATCCTTCTGTTTTCAGTCTCCTGAGTATTGGGATACAGTTGCTGCTACTACCCCCAGTCTAATTTGCCTTCTCAGCATGCCGCGGGGGTGGGGCCAGCACGTGCGCCAGGGATCCCCGGGATCACAGGTCCCTGGGTCTGCCTATGCAGGCAAGTTAGTCTCTGAACGATCTGGCTGGCCCTTACTTCTTATTTGTTTATTTATTTTTGTTGGAAAGGCTATTATCATCTGAAGGATCTTAGCTACTTGGGCAAAGCTTGGAAAGCTTCAGGTGGGACCAGTGGCACCTCCTCTACCCTCCACCTGGACAGTCTCATTTCTTCTCAAGCACAGATGGGTAACTCCCATGCAGGGCTGGCATGTAAATTTAGATTAGCAATTCTTTTTATATCTGCTTTCTGACTTGCCCCATATACAATGGCAGTTTCAAGGGAACAGGTAACCCCTCCTAGAGTACAGACCATAATACATCCTGGCTTCCCTATAGCTGGGCATTAGTTGATGATAATATGGAGACCACGCACTTTATCTTATAACTTTTTCTTGCAGGTTTCCCTAAAACAATGTGCTTCCTGTCTGTCCTGCGGCTGTGGCGTTTGCTTCCATCTGTGCCATTTGGCTTCCCCTTGTGTTTGCTGTACATTCAAGGCACTGGCAAACATTTGAGATGAATCTCTGAACGGGCAAGGAGGAAACCAGTACAAACCCAGAATTCGATAAGTACTGTTCGGTTCCATACAGACTGGGAAGTAATGGGTCTGACGTTACTACCCCATGGTGGCCTCTACTAGAAAATTAACCTATGGAGCATTGAGCTAAATGTTCTGGACACATTAGGTGAGAAGAATAAGTGAAAGATGGAATATTTATTCTCCCAAAGTGCGAAAAGCTATTTAGTGGAGCAACCACACGATACTGGAAGTATAAGTCCAATGATTAAATTTCAGTTTGGCCACTCTGAGTGTGAGTAAGTCATTCAACTGCTTAACATTAAAAATTGGGTAAGTTAATGTAATTGTCTTAATGAAATAATAGTCCAATCAAGCAACAAACAAACATGGTGGCACAACATAGAACCTGCAGTACAATTAGCTCTTTGTAAACCTTTGCCTAATACAGTCTAGTAACACAGATGCATTAGTAGTAAGGGATCACAAAAAGCACACAAAATAGCATATAATCAAGTGCTAAATTGTGTGGAACACAACGGGGGCAGGCATGACAGCTTATTCACCAGTGGGCTTGATGAAAAATTAGCTGTCATATTGGGATAATGAATTTCACATGGATTCAGTCACAGGGAGCAGCCAGTTGGGACTGAGTCCATACTTTTAGTTTTACATCAGATAAAAAGTACATTTATTCTCACTTAAAAAGTATGGGCAAAACAGAAATGTTTAAAATCAAATTGAGTATAAAAGTCATTTCAAGAGATAAATCCTATTAATATGTAAAATATACACATATTTTTATATATTACCTGCTTCTGTAAACAAATCTTGCTTTGATCTACACTTTTTAAAATTCTTGGAAAACTGAAATTTTATTAAATGTAAAACAATATTATAAGTGTTCCATTTATGGATATATTATACTGTATCAGTTTCTGGTTTTGCTAGAAATGTTTCTTCTTTCCTGTTATTTACAATTGACATCTTGATGATCCAGTTTTTGTAAGGATTTGAGATAATTTGTTAGAAACAGTATGATAGAACAAGAATTAAATTATCAGCTTAGTGAATATTTTAAGGTTTTTGACCAGAATTGCCATATCACTTCCAGAAAATTTATTCAGGGCATGTCCAGTACAGCTTAGAAGCAAACCCACCTCACTGCACCCTCATTTAGAATTATAATTATTATTTTCGAATGGGTGATTTGGTAAATGAAAGTATTTAAAATATATTTAAAAATCTATATTTCTTTTAGACAGAATGACATCAAACTACTTTTTTATTTTCCTTTGTCTCAATCATTTTTCTGTCTCTGGGTCACAAAACCTGATACCTGGTACTTAAATGAGGAGAGGCTTATTTTAGTTCAGGGTTTTACTTCAACATTTCCTTGTTATAATTCAGAACTGCGAAGCAGAGGTGTGTAGGTGGAGAAAGATGCCTTACATTTTAGCTGCTGTGAAGCAGAGAAGGGAGTAGTGTGGGAGGATTTATCCCCTTCTAGATCATGCCCACGTGACTCAGCTCTTCCAACCAGATGCTTTTGCCTCCAGCAGCCAGCCATTTGGAAAATTTAAATATAATAATTGTTTTGCAACCACTACTGCCACCATCCACCTTCATATTCTTTTTTTTTCTTTTTTATTAATTTTATTGAGAGACAAATAGCAATGAGACAATTTCAAAACCAATTAGTAGGACAATTTCAATAATTATACTTGCATATTTTTGTGTTCATAGTGGTTATTCATACTACAAGATGCAGACATGATACCCTGTCCAAACACTATTAGTACAGATATTTCTTCTCACTGAATTAAGAGAAAGTAGCTGTACATCTATCCTATTTCATATATACAGATGAAAAATGGTCCTTCATTTATATCCCCTTTTTTTCTTTAGTTTTGGCAGTAATCAGTATTCCATTGCCATTTAAGTATTGTAGGTACATGAATTCAGCAAAATATTCCAATATAGTCCAGTAGTGCATAGCAGCAGTGGGTTATCCACGAGACTGGCAATGTCAGAAGTTGTTGACTTGATCCCTTTACAGCTCAGCATATTAAAATGGCTTTACTTTTCATACTTCATTATTATACTTTTTTGCATATTCTTGTTTTATAAACACAAATAATTCCTTTTTTGTCCCTTCCTAGGTTCTGCCAACCACCAATTTACTGTTTGTCTTTATGATTTTTGACTACTCTGAGTAACTCATAGAAGTGGAATTATACAGTGTTTATTCTTATATGACTGGCTTTATGTCAGTTTAGCATAATGTCTTTCAGTTTGACCCACACTATAGCATATACAAAAATTTCTTTGTGTGTAGATACCCATTTTGTTTATCCATTCATCTACACATGAGCATTTGGGTTGTTGCTATATTTTAGTTTTTGTGAATAGTGCTTTTGTGAATAATACAAATCTCTTGATGACTCTATTTTTAATACATTTTGGTACATACTCAGAAGCAGAATTTCTGGATAGTATGGTGATTCTATTTTTAACTTATAGGGATATTGTTCTTTTTCACAGTGGCTGAATTATATCATATTCCCACCAGTAGTGTTTAGAAACTTCTGTTTCTCCATATCATCATCAATACTTTCTCTTTTTTGATAGTAGCTATCCTCATAGACATAAGGTGGTACCTCATGGTTTTGATTTATATATTTACAATGATTAGTGATTTCTGGAAGAGAGAAAGCTGGGTCAAAAGGCATTTCTTTTTTAGTTTTTTTTTTTTTTTGCAGAATTTCCTCACTGATATCTTTTTTTATTTTTATTTTTTTAAAATTTATTTATTTATTTTTTATTTTATTGAAGTACAAATATCAATGAGACAGTTTTGAGACACCTTAACCAGATGGATTCGATAAATTAATACATTGCAAACTGTTTTCATAATATTTTGGTATCGTACAAGGTGCATACCTGATATTATACTTACAGACATTCTTATCAGCAAATTAAGAGAGTGTATCTGTTTACGTATCTTATTTTCTATACCTGAATTATATAAAAGATTCAATAATTAATACTTTCTACCTTGTTACTTTCCTAGTGGTTGTTCATAGAACTAGAAGCCAACATAATATCCTGTCCAACCATCATTAGTACAAATCTTGCCCCTCATAGAATTATGGAGAAGCACAGCGTATCTATTCCAACAGTACAATCTGTACACACACATCATGATTCTTCCATTCTATACCCCTTCCTTTGTCTAGACCTGTCAAAGATGGGCACTCCACTGTCATTCAACCAGTTTAGGTGCCTGAACTCAATGACACAATCCAACACAGACCAGCATTCCACAACAATAGTGAGTTATCTGAAGAAGTTGTCAACTGTAGCCATTTACAGCTCAACTTATTATTATGGCCCCATGTTGTACACCTCATTTTATACTTTTCTGCTAGATGGCTGAGACCTAGAGAGAGCAAGACCTATATACCAAAACATGTAGTTTTTCTTTCTGATGTGGTCAGTAAAGTCCCCTCAGGGTTTATCTCATAATCCTGTACTTTATTCTGTAGATCCTTTGTCTGTGTCATCCATGTGGATGAGTCACGGCCAATGCTTGACCAGTATGCTCTCTGTGAAAGCCTGAGAGAAAGTTTTCTCTCCATGTGACTCTCCACAGGCACACTATAGAACTTTAGTCTCTTTCCTCTGTGGCTCCATAATCTCCTTGTTCAGAAAATTTGGGGCTCAACTGAGTTTCATGATGTTGTAGTACAAGTTCTCCTATGTCCTGAGTCTTCGCTGATCTTGAAAGACTGGGACCAAAATGTTGGTTGGCCTTGCAGCTCTTCTATTTCTTCAATTTTGATCTGTGAACTTAGGTTCTTAAGCATTGAGAAGAAAAGCTGATTAGTACCCTGCAGTATATGCCATTCACTTTGCCTTATCTGACTCAGTTGTTTTTGGTTGTTGTTGTACATTTTTATTCATATATCTTCTTTTTGCTACTTATACTAGGGAGACTATACAATATTTGGACTTGTGTATCTGGTTTATTTAACTTGTAAGTACATGTTCAAGTGGTATCCACTTTAATGTAAATGCTTCAAGCTTATCATTCTTAATAGCAGAATTATACTCCATTATATAGAAATACCACATCTTTTTCAACCATTCCTCATGGGATGGACATCTTGGTTGTTTCCAGGATTTTGCTATCACAAATTGTGCTGCTATAAACATAGGTACACATAAACCACTATCATATAATGTTTTCAGTTCCTCTGGGAAAATTCCCAGTAAGGAGATAGCCTGTTTGAATGGGATTTCCAGTCTTACTCTTTTGAGGAGTCTCCACACTGATCTCCACAATGGTTGCAGCAGTCTACATTCCCACCAGCAGTGGAGAAGTGTTCCCTTTTCCCCACAACCTCTCCAACATTTGTTGTTGGTTGGTTTCCTTATGATCGCCATTCTTTCTGGAGTGAAATGGTATCTCAGTGTTGTTTTCATTTGCATTTCATGAATGGCTAGCGATGTGGAGTATTTTTTCATATATTTATTTGTTTCTTTAATTTTGTCCTCTGAGAAGTGTGTATTCATCTCAGATGCCCATTTCTGAATTGGGTCTTTAAATTTGAGGGCCCTGTTATATCTTAGTTCTTTACGTATTCTAGACAGCTGACCTTTGTCTTATTGCTTATTAGGATTTTTTCAAAATTTGTAGGTTGTCTTTTCACTCTGTTGACAATTTCTTTTGACGTGCAGAATCTGCTAAAGAAGAGTTGATCCCAGTTGTTGATTCTTTCAAGTGCTTCCTGTGTGAATATATGTTTGTTCATGAACTCTTTACCTACCCCTATGTCTTCAAGAGTTCCTCCTACTTTCTCTTGCAGGAGATTGAGTGTTTCTGTTTTAATGTTTAGATCTTTAATCCATTTTGACTTTGACTTAGTGCATGGTGATAGATCTGGGTAAAGTTTTAGTTTTTGGCGTGTGGAAAGCCATGTTTTCCAGCACCATTTATTAAAGAGGCTATCGTTCTTCCAGTGAGTATGTTTGGCCCTTTGTAGAAGATCAGATGGCAATTGTGTTCGTAGATGCTTCTGTACCTTTTAATCTATTTCATTGATCCTCAGGTCTATTTTGTTGCCAATACCATGTTGATTTTATCACAGTGGCTTTGTAGTATAATCAAGTCAGGAATTTTGATGCCTCCTGCGTTGTCTTTATTGGCCCAGGTTGCCTTTGCTATTCTAAGTCATTTGTGGTTCCAAATAAATTTTTGGAATGATTTCTCTAGGTTTGGGAGGTATGTTGGTGGCAGTTAGATAGGGATTGCATTAAATCTGTACAGCAATTTTTGGAGTATGGCCATCTTCACGATGTTCGTTCTTCCTGTCCACGAACATGGAATATCTTTCCCTTTTCTGAAATCCTCTATAATCTCTTTTCTTAGGGTGTTGTAATTTTCCATGAAAAAATCTTTGACTTCCTTGGTTAAGTGAATTCCGAGGTATTTCATTTTCCGTGGTGCTTTTGTGAAAGGTATTATTTCCCTTTCAGTGTGCTTGTTATCTGTGTAGAGGAATGCTATTGACTTTGGAATACTGATTATGCATCCTGCTATGCAACTGAATTTCCATATTATAGTAGTTTCTTGGCTAGAATTTTTTGGGTCTTCCAAATAAAGTGTCATATCATCTGCAAATAGTGATAGTTTAACTTCTTCTTTACCTGTTCTTATTCACTTTATTTCTCCCTCTTTTCTAATGGCTGTTGTTAATGATTCCAAGACTATATTGAATAGGAGAGGTGATAGAAGACATTCTTGTCTTGTACCTGATTTAAGAGTAAAAGATTTCAGTGTTTCCCCATTTAGAATTGTATTAGCCATTGGGTTGTCATAGATAGCTTTTATTAAGTTGAGGTAGAGTCCATCTATTCTAATTTTCTCTAGGACCTTGAACATGAATGAGTGTCGGACTTTGTCAAAGGCTTTCTCTGCATCAATTGAGATGATCATGTGGTTTTTAGATCCCATGAATCAGAGTCAAAGAGGTATAGAAGAATTAAAACTATCAATCATGAGTCTACAAAACCATTTGAGTGAAAATGAAGATAGAGTTTCAGATCTTGAGGATGCTGGTGCAGCTATTGAAAAGGTGAGATAGGATCCCTTGAAAAGAAGAGTGCAGAAAAAAATAATCCATCATTTGCAAGATGACGCTAAATGAATAATGTGAGATTAATAGGCATAATTGAGAATGAAGGAGTCAATAGAAACGATATAAAAAGAATATGGGCAGAAGTAATCACAGAAAACTTCCCAAATATGAGGAAAAAAATCCAATGCTCATGTAAACGAAGTATACAGAACACCAAATAACTTCAACCCAAGTAAAAACACACTGAGACATATAATAGTCAAGATCCCAGTAATCCAAAACAAGAATAATATACTGAAAGCTATGGGAGAGAAGAAGCAGATCACATTCAAAGGAATTACAGCTAACTTCCCTATACAAATTGTATAGAGAATTGTAGCACAATTCTTCAAGTCTTGTATGAAAAGAAATTCCAGCCCAGACTATTATACCCTGCAAAACTCTCTTTCAAGTTTGATGGAGAAGTGAAATACTTCCAACAAAGAACAACTAAAGAATTTCATGAACTGCTGAAGGATGTTCTACAGAGAGACCACAATGACCAGCCTCTGTGAATGAGAAAGGAAGGAACCCACTAAACGGGGCAAACAATTAAACAAAGGATAAGAAGGAGTAAACAACAGCAGGTAAATATCATGACAATCATAAGTCAGCACATTTCAATTATAACCATCAATGTAAATGGACTCAATTCTCCAATTAAGAGAAATAGACTGGCACAGTGGATGAGGAAACAAAATCCAACAATATGCTGTATACAAGAAACACACTTAACTCAAAAAGCATTCATAGGCTCAAAGTCAAAGGATGGAAAACAATACTACATGCCCCAACACTTTAGAAAAAAGCAGGAGTAACAATTCTGTTCTCAGAAAGTCTCAACTTCAAACCAAAAATGATCAAACAACACAAAGAAGGCCACTATATACTGGTCAGGGGAAAAATTCAAGAGCAAGAAGTAGCACTCATAAAAATTTATGCACCAAACACAGGAGCACCCAACTATGTAAGACAAATCTTAAGGGACATGAAAAACTTAATGTCTAAGAACACAATCTTAACAGGAGATCTTAACACACCCTTATCTCAAGAAGATAGATCAACCAGACAAAAAATTAGCAAGTTAGTAGCAGAACTGAACCAGAGCTTGGAACAAATGGACCTGGTGGACATATACAGAGTTTTCCATGCAACTACAGCTGAATACACATTTTTTTCAGCTGCACCTGGGTCATTTTCTAAAATAGACCACATAGTAGTCCATACGTCATGCTTAAATGTATGCAAGAAAGTAGAAATCATCCCATGCATATTATCTGAACTACAAAACAAACCAGAAAATTCCACTAAATTCATGGAAATTAAACAGCACCCTTTCAGCAGTCAATGGGCCATAGAAGTAATTAAACAAGATTTTCAACAATATCTACAATTCATTGAAAATTCAAGTACGACTTACCAGAGTTAATGGGATGCGATGAAGCAGTTCTCAGTTCTCTCTCTCTTCAAAAAGTTGGAAGTGGAAAGAAAAAACTGAAATGTAAGTAATAAGGAATGAAAAGATTTTATTGAGGATTTTTCCATCTATGTTCATGAGGGAGATTGGCCTGTCGTTCTCTTTTTTCATTGTGTCTTTCCCTAGTTTTGGTATCAGTATAATACTTGCCTCCAGAAATGATTTTGGAAGGACAGCTTGCTTTTCAATTTGATTGAAGAGTTTGAGGAGTGTAGGCATTATATCTTCTATAAATTTCATGTAGAATTCAGCTGTGAATCCATCAGGACCTGGACTTTTCTTTCTTGGTAGGTTTTTTACTACGTTTCATAATTCATTGGCTGTTATTGGTTTATTCAGAGTTTGTATATCTCCTTGGTTCAGTCTTGGTAATTTGTAACTCTTTAGGAATCTGTCCATGTCTTCTGTGTCTTCCATTCTCTGAACCTAAAGATTCTCAAAGTAACTGTTGATAACCTTCTGAATTTCCACTGGGTCTGTGGTGATTTCACCCTTTTCATTCCTTATTGCTTACATTTCAGTTTTTTCTTTCCACTTTTTGATGAGATTGACTAGAGGCTTATCAACTTTATTTACTCTTTCGAAGAACCAACTTTTTGATTTCTGGATTCTTTGAACTGTTTCTTCATCTCAGTTAAACTAATTTCTGCTCTAATCTTTCTGATTTCTTCCCTACTTTGCGCTCTGAGTTTCGTTTGCTCCTCTTTTCCTAGTTGTCTGAGGTGCAACATTAGGGTACTAATTTGTTACCATTCTGTTATCCTAATGTGTGAGTTTATAGCTATGATTTTCCCTCTGAGAACTGCTTCATCGCATCCCATAAACTCTGTCACAGCTGAAAGCCCTGGTGATAGTGACTGCTGTGATGCTCACAGAGCAAGATAAGACCTGTTGAGCACAATAAGGCACACAGGAAACTACAGGTCCCTTGCTTCTTCTTGCCTCATCCTTAGATGTGTCCTTGCAAAAATGCTTTGTTCTTCTTACTGGTCCACTGTAGGCACCGTTACTGCTCCCAGAAACACCCACTGCCCTTCAGGCAGTGTCCTTGACACAGATGTAATCGATAAATACCAAGGTTCTGGCTGCCCTGTGGCCTCTTATTCCACCTGAACTACTGCTCATTCTAAATCTGTGTTGCACTGCTGCTTCACGTCTTGCTCTTCTCACTGGGCAGGAGATTGGACCCACTGCAGGGGTCTCCAAGAGAAGAACTTAATCTGGATGAACAATTAGCAGTATAAACATATCCTAGAGTTACAATAAACATTTAAGGAAATTATAAGCTATTATCCCAGATTTTCTCATTAATAATGTATGAATCAAAATGTCAAATGTTCTTTGTAAGTACCTATAATCAGTGTCCACTGATAATATTGAAAGAAAAGATAATAGTAAAATTTTATTTGGTTTCTTATCCTTTCGTGCTCAGTCAATGAAATTGTTCATTTATGAACATTTTACTAGAACATTATTTATTTTAAATCTAAAAACTGATCTATATTTTTAAAATGTACTGTTTATATGGGCTATATCTCTCAGTATTTGTTAAAACTACACATATTTAAACAATATTTTTTATTAATTTGCTTAAAAATAATTAAAGCCATTATATTAATATAGATAATATTTTTATTTTTACTTTTATTAATTTTTTTTGCGGAACCAAGGATTGAACTCAGGCCCTTGCGCTTTCCAAGGAAGCACTTATTTCACCGAATGATCTCTCCAGCCCCCAGATAGTATTTTTATTAAGAAATTAAGCAGTTTATTATTACCCTGCAACATATGCAGCTCAGTTTACCAAGATTATTAGTCTAAATATCAGACATCATAGGCATAACATGGAACATGTATTTTCCATCAAGTATTGAGATACTAAACTCTAAGTCCATACAGAGTATGAAGAAGAACAAAAAATAAAAAAAAGGAATGAACACTTACATGTATTTACATAGATATTTAGAAATCCATCCATATACAGCATAGTAGCATTGAAGCATGACTGTCTTGTAACATTTTTGTCTTATTTTTCATTTACTACCCTTTAGAAAAGGGCAGTATAGTAATAACTAGTATGTGATGACAAGAAGTACATATTCAGAAGACCAGAATGACAGGCATTTGAAGCGTGAACCTTCTATTGCACTTTGCTAAATTCAGTGCAGTTGCTTGGTTTACAGGTATCAACATATATAGTTAGTTGGGGTGAGAATCCTACCACTTAACTGCTAGTTTCAAAAATCTCCTGATGTTTCTCAGGATCATTGTCTTACCCATCTAGTATGTATAAGTGAATGGTCTTGCCTCTGTCATGTTTCTCAGTGTTTCTCCTTGCCCTCTCCTTATTGTGTAATCTTCAAGTTCTTGCTTTCCTTTTAATTGTGTTATACATTTCTATCTGCAATTCTTCTTTTGAGTTATACTAGGGAGACTATATGATATTTGCACATGTGGGTCTGGTTTATTTTGCTTATATCTTCAAATGGCATTCACTTAAATATGAAGGCTTCAAGTTTATCATTCTTTACAGCTGAGTAATACTCCATTGTATAAAAATACCACATCTTTTTTAACCATTCCCCATGTGAAGGGCATCTTGGTTGTTTCCAAGATTTGGCTATCACAAATTGTGCAGCTAGGAACATAGGTACACGTATATCCCTATGATATGATGTTTTCACTTCCTCTGGGAAAATTCCCAGTAGGGGAATAGCTGGCTTGAGTGGTATAAACTTCTCTAAGTTTGCAGATCAAAAATTGGAGAAAAAGAAAGGCTGCAAGATCAGCCAATGTTTTGGCCCTAGCCTTTCAAGGTCAGTGAAGACGCAGGACATAGGACAACCTGTACTGTAACATCATGTAACTCAGTAGTGCCCCAGATTTTCTGATCAAGGAGATTATGGGGCCACAGAGGAATGTGATCGATGATGCATAGTGTGGCTAAGGAGAGTCACATGGAGAGAAAACTTTCTCTCAGGCTTCCACAGAGGGCAAATTGGTCAAGCAATGGCCGTGACGCATCCAGGAGGCTGACAAGGGACCTACAAAGAGTGGTACAGGGTTACAGGACTGACCTTATCTGATACAAAAGTTACATTTTTGTTACATAGGTCTTGGTTTAACTCAGTCTTAACCATCTAGCAGAAAAGTATAAAAATGGAGTTATATAAAGTCAAGTCATATTAATATAATGAGCTGTGAATAGCTCAAGTCAACAACTTCTGTGGATAACCCACTTCTATTGTGGACTGCTGATCTGTGTTGGATTGTTTTATTTAAAAAACATATGCATACATATATAAAATTAGCTGTCCATGTTTTGAAAATCTGTAACATATGTATCCTTGTATGTTACCTTGCCATTTTTTCTCTTTTTTTTTGCTTCTATTTTTCACTCTTCAAGTTAAAATCCAAATAAATAAATTAAAAAAGAAATAAATAAAAAAATGAAAATACTGGCACTGCCAGAGGGACACTGCATCTGAGATCAAATGGCCCTGTCACTGTGGAAGAACTGGTATGTTGTGTTCATTCATTCTCACTCTGCTTGGAAACCTAGGCTGTTCACGTTTATTAAAGCTGGAGAGGATACAGATGTGGTGGCACAGGCCTGTAATCCCAGTACTTGGGTAGCTGAGGGAGGAGGATTGTTTTGAATTTGTGACCAGCCTGGGCTACAAAGTGAGCTCAAGGACAGCCTGAGCTACATAGCGAGATCCTATCTCAAATACAAAACAAAAGAAAACAAAAGTGGGAAAAGCAAAATCATAAAGCTAAATAAAATGTCATTTGTTTTGATCAAAAAAAAAAAAAAAAGAAATTAAGCATATTTTCCAGGGCAAAACTGAGTAGAATAGAACTGTTTTATTTTTTGAAAATCTTATTCTGTAGTTCCTTTGTCTGTGTCATCCATGTGGATGAGTCACGGCCAATGCTTGACCAGATTGCTCTCTGTGAGAGCTTGAGAGAAAGTTTTCTCTTCATGTGACTCTCCCCAGGCACACTTTAGAACTTCAATCTCTTTCCTCTGTGGCTCCATAATCTCCTTGTTCAGC
>PVKA01002189.1:26977-73839 GCA_004027165.1 Ctenomys sociabilis
TTGGCTGGCCTTGTGGCTCTTCTATTTCTCCAACTCTGACTTGTGATCTTAGGTTGTTAACCATCCAGAAGAAAAGCTGATTAGTATCCTGCAGCATATGCCATTCACTTTGCCTTATCTGACTCAATTGATTTTACTTGTTGTACGTTGTATTTTACTTTGTATTTCTGCTTTTCGCTTGTTATACTAGGGAGACTATGAAAATCTTTTGAATATCTGAACTAGAAGACAGCTATGTTCCCATATATATTGAATCTGTTGCCATATGCTCTTTTGATTGATATTTATGAAGGAGGTTCAGGGTAAGAAAAAAAATAGAATTTTCGATAGATTTCAGAGAATTGTCACTCCTTTTCATATTATATCAAAATTTGATAAGTTGTCATTAATTAAAGATTACCTGCAAAATAAACTCTAACACTATATAAGTTCCTTATTTGAAAATTCATTAACTTATATTATATTTTGAATTTTTGAACCCATACATAACTTTGTAACATATTTTGTCACTTGGAAAATACTGGTTCACCAATATGCAGATTTTCAAAATGTTGACATATTTTGTTCAAACATGAAAAGCCACATTTATTATTACCATACTAATCTTATCATAAATATATTTAAATTTTAGAAAATGGCTAAATTCATTGTAATGAATACATATTTTCCATAATACCAAATTTTTGTAGAAATCTCGTACTTTCATCATTACCAATAAACACTATCAGTTTTCTTCCAGGGGAGGGACATGTATATCTTTTCATCTTCTTAAGTAAAGATTTCATAAAACACCCAAGTCAAAATAGCCATCGTCTGTCAGTAACTTCTTTTTTCCCCAGTAAAAGCCAGTGTTCAGGGAAGCAGCAGCTGGCTCAGGTTGCAACCCAGTTGCACCATGCCTTTCCCCCAGGACAACCACATGCCTAACTGTACAGCCTGAGAGTCCTATGTGCACTACCAATTTTTGGCAGACAGAGTATAAAAGAGAGTGCTCAAGGGTAGAGATCTGATGAGATTAAAAGTACATTTTCATCAAGGACATTCCCAAATAAAATTGGAAGTTGTTTTCTTTATAAATTCTTATTGGCAAAGAACATAATGACACTAGAACAATTTCTGCCACTCACTGCCTTGATTTTGTAAGGCAGTTTTATTTAAGCTGGCTTTTGTAACCCCAATGCAGGTATCAGCATAATGATAAAAGAAGTTCTTAGGGGCCTTTGTAGGCTAAACTGCTACCCACTGAGAGTGCACAGGCATGGGGGGGGGGAGAGTATAGATTATAGCACACTGATTCTTCTCTTCTCCTCCTTCTCTTCTTTCTGCTTCTCCTCCTCCTACCCCTTCTTCCCTCTTCCCTGTGGTACTGGGAGTGGAATCCAGCACTGAGCTAAATCCACAACTGTTTTTAATTTTTCATTTTGAGACAGGGTCTTGCTTTGCCTTACATTTGCACAAGCTGGATCTGAGCTTCTAATCTTCCTGCCACAATATGCAGAGTAGCTGGGTTTCTAAGCATGTGTGTTACCCTGCCTGCTCTTGCCTCATCTTTTTTTTTTATTTATTATTTCATTAATTTTATTGAGAAACAAATAGCAATGACACAGTTTCAAAACTGATTAGTAGGACATTTTCAATAATTAGTACTTAGTATATTGTTGTCTTCATAGTGAGTGTTCATAGTACAAGATGCAGACACGGTATCTGTCCAAGTACTATTAGTACAAATCTTCTCATTGAATTAACAAACAGTAGCTGTATATCTAACCTATTTTGTATATACAGATACAAAATGGTCCTTCATTTATATCCCCTTTTTTGCTTAGTTTTGTCAGAGATGGGTATTCCACTGACATTTAAATATTGTAGATGCATGAATTCAGCAAAATAATCCAATACAACTCACTCCTATTATGGACTACTGGACTATATTGGTAAATTTAAATTCTAATATAGCTACTTTCTCTTCAATGAGAAGAAAGGTCTGTACTAATAGTGTTTTTAAAATTTTTGTTTTATTGAATATCAATGAGACAGTTTTAAGATACCTTGACAAGATGGATTTGATAAATTAATACATTGCAAACTGTTTTCATAATGTTTTGGTATCATAGAAGGTGCATACATGATATTATACTTACAGACATTATTATACCACATGTCTCTTATCAGTAAATTAAGAGAGTGTAGCTGTTTGTGTATCTTATTTTTATACCTGAATTATATCAAAGATTAATAATTAATACTTTCTACCTTGTTATTTTTCTAGTGGTTGTCCATAGTACTAGAAGTACATACATATAACTCATAAGTGAAATAAACCAGACACACATGTGTAAATATCGTATAGTCGCCCTAGTATAAGAAGCGAAAAGCAGAAATACAAATGGAAACGTACAACAACTAAAATCAATTGAGTCAGATAAGGCAAAGTGAATGGCATATGCTGCAGGATACTAATCAGCTTTTCTTCTGGATGGTTAACAACCCAAGTTCACAAATCAGAGTTGGAGAAATAGAAGAGCCACAAGGCCAGCCAACATTCTGGCCCTAGCCTTTCAAGGTCAGCAAAGACTCAGGACATAGGAGAACCTGTACTGCAACATCATGAAACTCAGGTGAGCTCCAAATTTTCTGAACAAGGAGATTATGGAACCACAGAGGAAAGAGATTGAAGTTCTAAAGTGTGCCTGGGAAGAGTCACATGGAGAGAAAGCTTTCTCTCAGGCTCTCACAGAAAGCAAACTGGTCAAGCATTGGCTGTGACTCATCCACATGGATGACACAGACAAAGGATCTACAGAATAAGGTACAGGACTACAAGATAAACTCTTGCTTCAAATTAACAGTCCATCTTTTCAAGCTGCATATCTTAAGCTTTTGTGTCTGTCTTACATTTTTATTTTATTTTATTTTTATCTAGTACAGGGTCTACAGGGTCTCACTACACAGACTTGTGGTGAGTCTCCTGTTTTCAGCTTTCCAAGTGCTGGGATTATAGGCACACACTGCTACACCCAGTCTTAGTCACCTGCTCAGCATGCTCCCGGGCTGGGGCTGGAGCCAGGGCCAGGGCCAGCAGGGCATGTGGTGCTGGGGATAGAACCTATGTCCCTGTGCTTTGTGTTACATTTTTAGGTACTAGAGATTTGATGACACAAGTGAAGGGATTTAAAGACAGATATTGGCTTCTACAAAAACACATTAATAAAAAGTTGAAAGAGATACTGAGGACAAACTGATTCCTAAGTATTCTGTGTCTTGATTTCCCTTAACTCTATCATGTAATTTTAAGTCAATATTATGTGAGGTGCTTTGTAACTAGAGAATGTGATATCATAACCTTCAGAGAACGGTCAGCTTACAATGGGAAATAGAGAATTAGATGAAAACATGTGTAGTTCAGATTTATGAAGTTTATGCTTTGGAGAAAAGAGCTAGCTGTAGAACTGTAGAATATGTAGTTTTGTGTTATAGAAGTCTTAGTAGGAAAAGCAAATGATTGGAATCAATAGGTAAATCACACTTCTGTCAAGGAAAAAGTTCTCTGTCATCTAAAAGCTGTTAAATACATGACAAATTGGGTGATTTTGTAAGATTTGAAGGGAAAGGATGGTTAAATTGATCTCATTAATTAGCTCACCCTAGTTAAATTCACAATGCTTGGAAAAAGGAAAGGTTTTTCTTTTGTTTATTTATTTTGTTGTTGGAGATTGAACCAGAGTCTTATGGGTGCTAAGTACCTGCTACATTACTGAGCTGCAGCCAATGTCCAATAACAGAGTATGAGAAAATTCAACAGTGCATTAATTTCCACAACATGTGGAGTATGTTAATATTTCAATTCAAAGAATGACTTATTTAATATATGTGATTGAATCTAGACCACAGAAATGATCAATGTTTTCTTTTTAAAATGGATCTTTGAAATAACATCGATTCCATTAAAACAATGAAAATTATTTATGTAATACCCCCAAATATAAAGTGTTTTAGCCATTTGAATTTATTTCTACCCTTTCTGTGAACATACGAAGTATTTTTGGAAAAGTCTTATTTCATAATGATATCTTATGAGAGCACTGTGTCCTATTTGCATGTTTTGCTCCATTATTAAGCATAATTTTGCAATATTTTTGACTGTAGATTTATGTAAGTTTTCCTTATTTTTCCTTTCCAACACAACTGCTTCAATCCACGATACATTCAATAGCTTAAGGTTTCCTTACACTATTTGAGATAATGACACACAGTGTATTCATTAAAAGGAATAATGTAGAAGACACTGCTAGGTTGTTAAGTGAAAAATACAGTTGTATATATGTCCACTTGAAATTATTTCACATATAAATGTCAAATGAATTATTTCACATATAAATGTCAAATATGATAACAATGGTTATCTGTGAGATTTGGCAAAAATAATAGTAGCAGGATGTGATTATACAGAACTCCTTTCTTAAACTCTTACTTATATGATGTTTGATTTCTTCCAAGGAGTGTATATTCTCTTAAAATTCCAGAAAACACACCCTCAAATGAAAAATAAGAGTGGCGTATTCTGTCTCTAGTAAAATATTTGAAAAGCCAGGATCCATAGAGATAGAAATAATCTTCATAGGATTAGGAGGTTAAGACATTTAAAAAGAACTTGAATTCAAAGTAGTAGAATCTTTTATTAGTATTCCAGGAACATATTTGGCATCACAAACTATTTCTAATTATAAAGTATAAACAGACTTATACCACCATGGCATGGTGCCAAGGACAAATTCTACTCAAAGATTATTTGTTGTCCTTATAAAGGAATAGAGGTGTAAAGTAAGGACAGAAAACACAGATGCCGAGAAGCTTCTATTATCGTATGGAAAGGGAAACCCAGTGCCAATTATGGGGTTGGGGGGAGGTTGGGCATAACCTACCCTGCATAAATAGACAGAAGCATCTAATTTCTGAAAATCTTTGTCTTGTGTATAGTGTCATCTGCATCAACACAGCCGATATGGCTGATAGAAGACAGGCAGAGGCAATAGGTGCTCTAAAAAGCCTTTGTTGAGACAGGACTATGGGAAGAAAGGGTCTCTGATAAAGCATCTTAACAGAGACTCTTACAGGAAAGTGTTCTGATCTTCTCTCAAACTGAAGAGGGGAGGGAAAAACGAAAGTGAGTATGAGAAGCTTGTAGGTCCAGCCTGAGAATACCACTCCTCAGAGATTCATATTGTCAGTTCTCTGGCCAAATTATTGAAGGGAAAGGCACTAACTTCTCAGGCTATTTTATTTATTTTCTTAGGTTTTTAAAAAAAATGTACTTGGTGCAGGGTCTCTATGCAGCTGAGACTCATGGTGATCCCACTGTTTTCAGCCTCCCTGCTCCTGAGATTACAGGCGTGCACGACCATGTTTAGTCTTCGTGGCTGGCTCAGCCCTCCTCGGGGCAGGGTTGGCACAGCATGTGGTACTGGGATTGAACCTTGTCCCTGTGCTTGCCTAAGGAGGTGCTTATTCTGCTGAGCTATCTTGCTGGCCCAGGCTATTTTATTTATGCCTGGGGAGATATGATTTAGATCTAAGAGTTCCCTCAAAAGTCTCATGTGTTCAGAGGTCAGACTTTCAAAAGGTACTCAGATTGTGGGGACTATAACTGCCTCAGTGGATGAATGCATTGATAAGATCCCAATTTGATGGCATCTTTGGGATGTGACAGTAATTTACAATGTATGTCTGGTGGAAGGAAGTTGATCTAGGGCTGCAATTGGGACTGTATCTTGTCCCAGGTCCCTTCCTGTCTTTCTCTTTTCATTTCTTTCTCTGCTTCCTAGCTTCCATGTGGTGAACAGATTTCCTCTACCACACAAAATTCTAAGTGAATGATTCTAGAGACCAGTGTTAACAAAGACCAATGTTAAGCGATGCACTTCTGAGTTTACAACATCTTCAAGGTGTTGAACAGTTTCAATGTTTTTTTGTTTAATTTGCTTTTAAAAACTAAAACTCTGCAAGCCTAGCCAGAGCCCAGCGAGCATGTGGGAGAGCTCCCGGGTTACCTGTACCCACAGTACTGCTCCAGACCAAAACTCAGGCACCCGCGTGAGTGAGACCCTCTACTGTGCCAGCGGGACCCCTGCAACCCTCTGGAGTCCCCTCCCCCAAGCCTGCCAAGTGAGTGAGAATTAGTATGATTCTTTTGGGATCGACAGATCCAGCCCAAGCTCAGACCTGGCTAGTGTGTGGGAGAGCTTCTGTGCTCACTGTGCTCCCTGCGCCAGGGACACAACAGAGAGACACCACAGGTTCACTATTGTGCCAGAGTGTCACAACAGGTTCATCTCCAAGGGCTGCAGCAGGAAGGAGCTGAACACAGTAGCTACACCCAGGCCAGGCATAACTGGATAAACTCAAACTTAATAGATCTGCACCGGAATTTCAGTAGATGCTAAGGTTATAACTGCACCAAAGTTCTACACCAAAAGTCAGAGGTCAGTGCTATACGAGATGACAAAGACAAGGAGCAAAATGCAATCTCAGTTCTCGAGCCTACCAAGAACAAACGCATAAGATACTAGCTCAGTTGAAATGAATGAATTAACAGTGTCGGAAGTAAAGAAACAACAGCAGAAAGGTACAAAGGAATTAAGAGCAGAATTAATACCTAAAACAAAAGAAGAAATCTCTGAATTCATACTGTCTGAAGTAAAGAATCAAATACAGAAACATATGGGGGAAACCCAATGCCCACACAGAACAAGTGCAGAGGACAATAGCTCAGCTGAAATGAATGAATTAACAGTGTCAGAAGTAAAGAAACAACAGCAGAAGGGTATAGAGGAACCCAGAACAGAATTAATTTCTGAAATAAAAAAAGAAATATCTGAATTCATAGCATCTGAAGTAAAGAATCAAATACAGAAACATATGGAGAAAACCCAATCTGAAAAAAAAAAAACAACTCTGCAGCAAAAGAAAGACGTTGATAAAAAATAGAAGAGATTAGAAATATGAGAGATTTGTTGAATGAGCAACACAAGAAATAAATTGCATGACGCAGAGTCAAAGAGATGTGGAGGAACATAAATCTCAATCATGAGCCTGCAAAACCATTTGAGTGAAAGCTAAGATGGAGTTTCAGATTTTGAAGATGCTGGTGCAACTAGTGAAAAGGTGAGAAAGGATCTGTCAAAAACAACTAGGATGCAGGAAAAAATAGTTCACCACCTGTAAGATGATGCAAAGATGAACAATGTGAGACTAATAGGCATCAATGAGAAAGAAGGATCAATACAAATGATATACAAAGAATATGGGCAAAATTAATAGCAGAAAACTTCACAAATATGACAAAACAATCTGAAACTCAGGCAACCAAGCATAAAGAATGCCAAATAACTTCAACCCATTTATGAGACTGACGTGCTGCCTACTGCGCTAAGGAGGCAGGCTACTTCAACCCATTTAAAACAGACAGAGACATATAATAGTCAAGATCCCAGAAATCCAGCACAAGAATAATATACTGAAAGCCACTAGAAAGAGAAGCAGATCACATTAAAAGGAAAAACCCATCAAAATTACAGTTGACGTCTCTTCACAAACCAAGAAGGCAAGAAGAACGTGGAGCAGAGTACTTCAAGTCCTTTATGAAAACAAATTCCAGCCCAGACTACTATACGCTGAAAAACTCTCTTTCAAGTTTGATGGAGAAGTGAAATACTTCCATGACAAAGAACAACTGAAAAATTTCATGATGACACAGTCATCCCTACACAGACTACTGAAAGATGTCCTAGAGAGGGACCAAAATGATCAGAACTCCATGAACGTAAACAGAAGGACTCCATTAAATAGGGCAAACAATTAAACACAGGAGAAAAAGGACTAAACAATAGCAGGTAAATAACATAACCGTATACCAACACATCGCATTTATAACCATCAATGGAAATGGACTCAGTTTACCAATTAAAAGAAATAGACTGGCACAGTGGTTTAGGAAACCAAATCCAACAATATGCTCTATACTAGAAACACACTTAACTCAAAAAGACATTCATAGGCTTAAAGTCAAGGGATGTAAAATAATTCATAGGCTTAAAGTCAAGGGATGTAAAATAATTCATAGGCTTAAAGTCAAGGGATGTAAAGTCAAGGGTGCCCCAGCACCTCAGAAAAAGCAGGGGTAGCAATCCTGTTTTCAGACAGCCTCAATGTCAAATAAAGAAGGTTAGGGGAAAAATACAAGAGGATGAAGTAACACTCATAAATATCTATGCACCAAACACAGGCACACCCAACTATATAAGACAAATCTTAATGGACATGAAAAATCTAATATCTAAGACCACAATCTTAACAGGAGACCTTAACACCCCGTTATCCCCAGAAGATAGATCAACCAGACAAAAAATAGCAAAGAGGTAGAAGAACTGAAACAGAATTAAACAAATGGATTTGTTAGACATATACAGAGTGTTCCAACCAACTACAGCTGAATATACATTTCTTTCAGCTGCACATGGGTCATTTTCTAAAATAGACCACATACTAATCCATAGGTCCTGCTTAAGTATGTGCCAGAAAACAGAAATTATCCCATGTACATTTCTGACCACAGTGTAATGAAACTGGAAATAAATGACAAAAGAAACCAGAAAATCCCTCTAAATACATGGAAATTAACATCCTACTCAGCAATCAATGGGTCACAAATGGAATCAAACAAGAAATTCAACAATATCTACAATTCAATGAAAATTCAAAGACAATTTACCAGAATTTATGGGATGTGATGAAAGCAGTTCTCAGAGGGCAAAATCATAGCTATAATCTCACATATTAGGAAAACAGAATGGGAACAAATAAACACCCTAATGTTGCACCTTTAACATCTAGAAGATGAAGAGCAAACCAAACCCAGAGCCCAAAATAGGAAGACATCATAAAGATTAGAGCAGAAATTGATTCAATTGAGATGAAGAAAACAGTTCAAAGAATTAACGAATCCAAAGGCTGCTTCTTTTAAAGACTAAATAAATGCCCCTAGCTAACCTCATCAAAGAGAGGAGAGAAAAAAATTGACATGCAAGCAATAAGGAATGAAAAGGGTGAAATCACCACAGACCCAGTGGAAATTCAGAAGACTAACAATAGACACTTTGAGAATCTTCATGCTCACAGAATAGAAGCCACAGAAGAAATGGACAGATTCCTAAAGAGGTACACATTACCAAAACTGAATCAAGAATATAACTTTCAATAACCCAATAACACCCAATGAAATACAAAATGTAATAAAAAGCCTGCCAACAAAGAAAAGTGCAGGTCCTAATGATTCACAGCTGAGTTCTACAAGAAATTTATAGAAGATGTAATCCCTACAATCCTCAAACTCTTCAATGAAATTGAAAAGGAATCAGTCCTCCTAAAATCATTTCTGGAGGCAAGTATTATACTGACTCCAAACCCAGGGAAAGACACAACTAATAAAGAGAACTACAGGCCAATCTCTCTCATGAACAGAAATGCAAAAATCCTCAATAAACTTTTACCAAATAGAATACAGCAAATCATAAAGAAGATTATACACCATGACCAGGTGTGATTCATCCCAGGGATGCAAGGATGGTTTAATATTCGAAAATCTATATATGTAATACAATATAATAATAGAATGAAATCTAAAAACCACATGATCATCTCAATTGATGCAGAGAAAGCTTTTGACAAAGTCCAACACTCATTCATGTATGAAGTTGTACAGAAATTTGGAATAGAAAGCATCTACTTCAATCTGATAAAAACCACATCAAAACCCAATGGTTAATATAATTTTAAATGGGGAAAAACTGAAATCTTTTACTCTTACATCTGGTACAAGACAAGGATGTCCTCTATCACCCTTCCTATTCAATATAGTTTTGGAATCATGAGGTTCAGCCATTAGACAAGAGGGAGAAATAAAGGGAATAAGAATAGGTAAAGAAGAAGTGAAATTATCATTATTTGCAGATGACATGATACTTTACACGGGATACCCAAAAACTCCACCAAGAATCTACTACAATTGATATACAAATTCAGTAGCATAGCAGGATACACAGTCAATACTAAAAAATTAATAGCATTCCTCTATACAGATAACAAACACACTGAGATAGAAATTATAGAAACAATACCTTTTTCAATAGTATGTGGAAAATGAACTATCTTGGAATTCACTTAACCAAAGAAGTCAAAGATCTTTTCATGGAAAATTACAGCAGTCTGAAAAAGAGATCGTAGAGGATTTCAGAAAATAGAAAGAATTCCTTGCTCCTGGATAGGAAGAACCAACATTGTGAAGATGGCCATAGTCCCAAAATTACTGTATAGATTTAATGCAGTTCCTATCAAACTGCCACCACCATACCTTCCAGATCTAGAGAAATCATTTCTAAAATTTATTTGGAACTAGAAAAGGTGTAGTATAGCAAAGACAATCCTGAACAACAAGGACAAGGCAAGAGGCATTAGAATTCCTGACTTGAAATTATACTACAAAGCTACTGTGACAAAATCAACATTGTATTGGCCACAAAATAGATTTGAGATTTAATGGAATAGATTAGAAGATTTAGAGGCCTTTACAAATACACTCAGCCACTTGATCTTCAACAACGGGCCTAAATGCGCTTACTGGAAGAAAGATAGCCTCTGTAACAAATGGTGCTGAAAAACTGCCTCTCTACATGCTGAAAATTAAAACTTGACCCAGCTCTATCCCATGCACTAAGGTAAAGTCAAAATGTATTAAAGATCTAAACATTAAAACAGAAACACTCAATCTTCTGGAAGAGAATGTAGGAGGAACTCTTGAACATATTGGGATAGGCAAAAAGTTCATGAGCACACATGAAACCGCATGGGAAACACTTGAAAGAATTAACAACTTGGACCCTTTAGTGAGAAGTTTCTGCCCATCAAAAGAAATTATCAACAAAGTGAAAAGACAACCCACAAATTTCAAAAAAGTCTAATAAGCACTCAGATAATGGCTGCTGTCTAGAATTTATAAAAAATAAAATATATTATGGCCCTTAGATTTAAAGACCTAATCCAGAAATGGGTATCCGAGATGAATACACACTTCTCAGAGACGAAATTAAGGAAGTGAATAAATATATGAAAAAATACTCCACATCACTACCCACCCATGAAATGCAAATTGAAACAGCATTGACATACCATGTTACCCCAGAAAGAATGGCTATGATAAACAAATAAACCAACAAATTTTGGAGAGGCTATGGGGAAAAGGGAACTCTTTTTCACTGCTGGTGGGAATGTAGACTGGTGCAACCATGATGGAAATCAGTGTGGAGTGTACTTAAAAACTAGGACTGGAAATCCCATTCGAGCCAGTTATCCCCCTGCTGGAAGTTTTCCCGGAGGAACTGAAGATGTCATATCATAGCGATATATTTGTACCTATGTTTATAGTAGCACAATTTGTGATAGCCAAATCTTTGAAACAACCAAGATGCCTGTTACTTGAGGAATGGTTGAAAAAGATGTACTATTTTTATACAATGGTGTATTACTCAGCTATAGAGAGTGATAAACTTGAAGCATTTATATTTAATTGGGGGCACTTGAAGTTATACTCTAAAGTGAAATAAACCAGACCCACATGTGCAAATATCTTATAGTGTCCCTACTTTAATAAATCAAAAGAAGAAATACAAATAGAAAGGTATAACTAAAAGGAAAGCGAGAAGTTGAGGATTGGACAACAAAGAAAGGGTAAGGAGAAAAGCTGGAAAGGGGAGCCGGAGTCCGGTGCTGATCGAGGCTGGCCCAGCGGTTCTCCTCCGCAGCTCCCTGCCTCTTTCTTTGGTGACAAAGCTCCTGCCTCCTACAGCTGCAGGCATCTCTTCACCCACATTGCAGGCAGATAAGGCTCTGGGATGTAATCACTGCCTCCCCTTTAATCTTTTTCAGACTATTTTAAATCAGTACAGTAAAAAGCTTGGTAAGTAACCTATAACTGTATAACTTACATGTTTCTGTGTCTTTAGAAGGACTGTGTTTCTCATTAAACCTTTAACATTCACCTTAAAAATAAAAAATGTTTAAATCAAAAAAAAAAAAAAAGCTGGAAAACAGCACAAGGACAAAGCCATACATTTGTATGCAGAAGACAGGCAAGGCAATGATCATGAGAAACATCAGCAGGTTTTTGAAAGTAGCAGATAATTGGTAGGATACTGAGCCTGACTATCTATATGTTCTGATATCTGTGAACTAAGCAACTGCACTGAAGATAGCAATGTGTAATAGAAGGGTCACAATAGGAATGCCTGTCATTCTCATCTGCTAAATACATACTTCTTGCCATGACATACCAATTATTACCATACTGTCTCACAAGTAAAAGTTCTTTTTTTTATGAATAATAAATGAAAAAAAGACACAAAGAAAAAAATGTCACAGGACGGTCATGCTACAATGCTATATATGGTGAGATTTCTAAATTTCTCTGTAAAAATATGTAAGGATTTATTCCTTTTTTAATTAATTTTTCTTCATATTCTGTAGGAACTTAAGGTTTAACATTCAATACCTGATGGAAAATACATGTTATGCCTAAGATGATTGATACTTAGACAAATAGTTGGGATAAACTGAAATGCATATGTTGCAGGGTAACAAAAGGCTTATCTTCTGGAGGGTTAACAACCTGAGTTTGCAGATCAAAAATTGGAGAAAAAGAAGGGCTGCAAGGTCAGCCAACATTTTGGTCCTAGCCTTTCAAGGTCAGTGAAGACTCAGATATAGGAGAACCTGTACAGTAACATCATGCAACTCAGTTGTGCCCCAAATTTTTTGATTAAGTAAATTATAGAGCCACAGAGGAATGAAATTGATGTATAGTGTGCCTATGGAGAGTCACATGGAGAGAAAACATTCTCTCAGGATTTCACAGAGAGCAAATTGGTTAAGCAATGGCAGTGACTCATCCACATGGCTGTCACTGACAAAGGATGGGGACTTGACTGACCTTATTAGATACAAAAGTTACATTTCTTGTTTTATAGGTCTTGCTTTATCTTGGTCTTAAACATCCATCAGAAAAGTACAAAAATGAGTTCTATAAAGTAAAGCCATATTGATTTTCTGAGCTGTAAACGGCTCTAGTCAACAAATTCTGTGGATAACCCACTACTATTATGGACTGCTGGACTGTGTTGGAGTGCTTTGCTGAATTCAAGCACTTATAATTAAGTGCCAATGGAATACCCATCTCTGACAAAACTAAACAAAAAATGGGATACAAACGAAGAACCATTTTGTATTTGTATATACAAAATAGTTGGGATAGATATACAGCTACTTTTGCTTGATTCTATGAGAAGAGAGATTTGTACTAATAGTGTTTGGTCATGATATCCTGTCTGTTTCTTGTACTATGTATAACCATTAGAAGATAACAATGTAAAAGGTATTAATTATTGAAAATGCCGTAATAATCAGCTTTGAAACTGTCTCATTGATATTTGTCTACAATGAAATAAAATTAAAATAAAATAAAATTAAAATTTAAAAAAGTGAAATTATTTTTAGTGAAGTGGGTTATGTTTTTCCCTTACCTTAGTAGATTCCCAACCAATTGTCTTAGGCTTGAGTAACCACCCATATTTTTGGCCTGTAGTTTGTTGCCCTTTAAAGATATTAACGAATTCCCTCTACTATCCCCATTCAGAAACGCCACATAAAAATACCAAAACAAAAAATGATTGAAAGAGCAAAGAGGAGTGGAGTGAAAATGTCGGGAAATGGATGTAAAGCAACAAGTTTGTCTCCTTAGATAGTTCTAATTTTGGAGACACAACATTTGTTTTCTGAGAATTCTAAGGACTGTGCATTTGGTACAGACTGTTCATTTTTCATCTTCCCCACTAATGCCTTAAGGGAGGAAAAGATAAATCTGAGTGTCATCAGGATACATATGGAGCTGCAGGTCACAGTTATTAATTAAATCCCTTCTAAAGCAAAGAGACTAACCAATGATATTTTTATTTTTTGAAGAGTTTAAATTATCTTGCATTAAGAAGTATGTCAGATACCTGTATCGTAAAGAAGGAATGTTTCTTTTGGATCATGGTTTTAGTGGGTTAAGTCCGTGAGTGGCTGGCACCAAGGCTGGAACAGTACAGTAGAAAGGCATGATGAAAGACAACTGCTTACTCTAAGGTGACTAGGAAGACAGACAGATGGCCAGATGGCTGGATAGATGGATGGATGGATGGATGGAAAGAGGAGGGAAGGAGGGATGGAGGGCGGGAGTGAGAGAGAGAGTGTGTGTGTGCAAGAAAGAGAGAGAGAGAGAGAGCGAGAGAGAGAGAGAGAGAGAGAGAGAGAGAGAGAGAGAGAGAGAGAGAGAGAGATTTAAGGTCATTGCTCCAGTGACTAACTTTGATCTAGCCCCACCTCTGAGCACAGGATAATGGTAGTGAGCATTTTAATCTCAACCACAAGAGTGGTTTCAGCAGAGTACATGGCAGTCTTCTAGTTTTCTGATAATTACTACTTTAAGAGAATAGGTATTTTATTGTGGTGCCACTGAGGAAACAGATTTCCAATCAGAGTAATCCCTGAAGCAATTTAAGTTTTTCACACTAACCCCAAATAGAAATTCACTTGAACTTTGCCTGAAATAGGGATGCCATTTTTTTCAAGTTTAAAAGTAGAGAAAATCAATTTGGAAATCATATAATACTTTGAAAGGTTCTTCTTTGTCTTCCAAAGGTTCATGTTTTCACTGAGCTGATCAGTGTGGCAATTTTTAAAAAATCTATTTTACCTTACCCTATGTTTTCCCAAAGTGTTCCTCCCAACCAGTTCCTTGTAGTAGCCCACACTGAGAAACTGACAGGAATTACCCACATTTCTTCTGAGTTGCTTCCTGTTCTCACATTACTTGACAAAATGAAGCCAGAGTTATCCCAGAATTCATCTGAGAATAAACATGAGGGCCTTTTGGTCCTTGTATGGACAGCTAGTTTCTGGCTTCAGAGGTAGGTAAACCAGAAAAACAAATAACATTTCTACTTTCATCAATCCTTTCTTTCCCCCCAAAACTAGAAAACTGGAAACCTGAAAATTCGATAGATACTAACAGAGAAGGTCATGCATTTCTTGTGAGGAGAGTAATTTGGACAAATATTATTTCCCTAGGAAAAAGAGAACAGATAAGCAATAGTCTATTTTTCCATGAAACTCACTCTAAAGAAAATATGTAAATATCTAGAAATTTTCCAAATGTGGTCATGGGAGATGCAGCTGATTTAACCCAAATTTCCTCTCAACCACATTTTACAAAGCTAAATTTCTACGAGAAGAATTTACTAAGCTGGTTCACAGCCATAAACAATACATTTCTGTGAGATTCTGTTAGTTTACTTGGTTAAAATAGAATAAAACATTTACACTTTTGGATGTTCTCCCGTAGTGGCAGAGTTGCTCTGTATGCATTATAGTCTGCTAGCCCATGAAGGTTAGGCATCAGAATCACTTGGCAGTATCTGATCAGTTATCAGAATGGAGCAGGATAATCATGAGGATAAATTCAGGCCTGGTTATAGCAGCAGATCCAATAGAGCCAAGGAAGTAAATTATTCAAGTATTGCTCCAGCATAAAAGCAAACATTTTTTTATTGAATCATCCAACCAATTTTTTTATATTTTCTGCCTATCTATAAAATCTCTGATCATTGGAAAGTAATCATTTCCTGTGCATCACATGGAGTTCTATTAGCTTATCATAATGACATCCATAAATAGTAACAGTTTCTTAAAAAAAAAAAGAAAACTCCCTGATTTTTGAAGACAGCTGGGTACAGAGTCTGACCGTTATTGGTCCTGGGGAAGTCTAAGTGTTTACCTTGATCCCCAGTAGATAGTAAGAGGAGTCTTGGTGCAGAACTGCTGATTATAAGCCCAGAGGACAATGTGAATACTTTTCTGTGGTGCCTTGCATACATGGGAGAGACAGACTTAGTAGTTGGTAGAGTACACAATGGCTCTCTGACCTGTGGAAGAGAGATCTCATGGAAATAAGGTGAAGAGACAGCCTCAGGATCTAATCCCATCCCTGACTCTCTATCCTTAGCCTTACTAGCAAATAAAAACAAATACCATTATGTGGGGGAAGATTAATACCACCCATTAATATACTTGAAGAATGCAAAGAGGGTAGTCTATGTCAAATCTAGTGAAATTTATTCACTTATCCAATTCTGACAAAAACTAGATGTTGCCGAGTGAACAACTCAAGAAGCAGAATCAGTTCTGGTTGACTCTTTGTTGTTTGGGTAGATTTACAGTCAATGGTAGGCACCATTCACCTAGAAAATATATTATTTTTTTATCCTTATCAAAAAGGAGGTTCAGAAGTAGTTTTAATTTACATGGTACAGAAAAGAATGTATATTAAAATCTTCCCCTGTATGCATGTTAAATTTTCCATCTTCAGCCATGACATAGTCCAAAAGGATCAGTATCACTGCACTGGCGATATGGCAATGAAACCTGATGCATAAGAAGTAAAAAGTACTTAACGAGACACATATGTTCCAGAGAGAGGGTGCTAAACTTATAAAAATCTAGGACCTATCATTCATTAAATATAGAAGGCTAGTAGAGAGGTTTCCCCTTAGGGAATGGGCACTGTGTTCCTGGATATCTCATAATAAAAACCATTGTCAGCCGTCCTTCCCTTAATAGGTAGGATACATGGGCCAGGAAATCAAGGGTGAAGTACAGTGGTCCCACTTCTCTTCGTCTACAGTAATTCACTTGGGAAATTTATATTCCCTCTGTAATTGTAGTCTCTGCAGTTTTCATGGTCTTGGTTAGTTGAGAGTGAATGCTACAAAAGGAAATGCAATAAAAGTCTACTGAACTTTATAGTGGTTGCTTGTTGTGTTCCTTATGCTGTACAAAGACAGAAGTCACCAGTCTGGCAGAGGGATCAACTGTGCCACTTATCAAAGTACTACTCCTTAGTTCCCAAATCATCCTTCTTTATTGCATGGCTTTGATGGTAGAAGTAGACACCAAACATTTCTATTATGCCTGCCAGTATGCTGGAAGGAGACTGTAGCAGTAAGGGACCTTTTTTTTTTTTTCCTGTTTCTATGTCAGTTCCTGTTGTTTTGCTAGGACTACATGCCCGATGACACTTATTTCCCTGTATGTACAACAGCATGAGTGGTCCACTGGCAAGGCTTTCAGCTGCCCCAGTCTGAAGTTGTCACCATAGGCAACGTATGAAAAAGTCCTCCTTGTTCCCTGGTCAACCTCCCTTTGATTCCAATTTTAGCTTATCACAGCTGCTTCCCAGTGCAGATTTTTGTTGCCTCTAAGAAGGGTTTTTGGCTTATGGGTCTTGGCCTGAAGCACTACAGTGAGCTCCACTGCTCTGTCCAGGAGCTAAGAGGCACACCTACTCTAGTGCCATCTCATCAATGCCAGAGGGCAATGTGAATGCTTTTCTGTGGTGCCTTTTCTGTGGTAGGGAGTGTACCATGTTCCCAATTTGCTCATCCAGGATTAAAGCACTTCTGGTAGGAATCTCTCTGTCACTGTCTCTGTCTCTTTCTCTGTCTCTGTCTCTTTCTCTCTGTGTAATAATCAAACAGTGAAACCCTTTCTCATTACTACAGTAAGTGGTTGATCTTACACTTGATCCTACCTAAACTGTCATTTTCAGCATCTAAATTATATTGGACCTTGCCTTTTTTTTCTTTCTTTGCAGAAGTGGGGATTGAACTCAGGCTCATGCTCTTGCCAGGGAAGTACTTATTCCACTGAGCCAGCTTCCTGGCCCCTGGACCTTGTCTTTTATGTGCTGCACCTGGCTATGCTCACTTTTCTGTTTGATCAAGTGACTAGAATGCATTTATGTTCACTTCCGGTGTGGAGTGGTTTCCCACTCTGGTGGGACATTGCCTGATAGTAACCCTCAAATTTGCATACAGACAGTTGATATTTTAACAGTATACCAAAGATAACTTTTTTTGTGGTAATGGGGATGAAGGCAGGATATTCGTACTGAGTCACATCTTCATCTCTTTTAAATTTTATTTATTTTATTTTTTATTTTGAGAGGAAACTCACTAGGTTACCCAGGCTGGGCTTGAATTTATGATGCTCTCTTGGCTCAGCCTCCAGAGTGCTAGGACTACAGGCATGTGCCTGGCTCAATTATCAATATATTATCCTGAATTTCTCACATTTCTTAAAACAACAAGAAGAAAGCAAGAGGCTGAAAATAAGTATGATCTTCACGAGTGAGCAGAGAAACTTTATGAATTTGATAACACCTATGTGATCATCACTTCCACACAAAGACAAAGCAAACAGCACCATTTCCTCTGCTTCATTTCCACCTAAAGACTCTCTTTAGTCCCCTATGCAAAAGAAATAATACCTGCATCTGGGTATGAGTAGATGTGCTTAAGAGAATCAAGAGTTGATATGGGTCTGTCCTAAAGCAGAAACAGATTCATGGACAAGAATATTCTTTTTTCTTTTTTTGCAGAACCAGGGATTGAATTCAGGCCCTTGCACTTGCCAGGGAAGCACTTATTCCACTGAGCCATCTCCATGGCCCCTAGAATATTCTCGAAACTTTGAAATGAATACAACCTGCACATAGCAGCAATTCCAAGAGCGAGTCTAATTTCATATTTCAAATGAATTCACTTTTAAATCAATAATCAGGAAGGTCATCCCTTGTATATCACACCCTCCATCAATATGAATCATATTTGACTTGATTACTTGGTGTATTTCTTTCTAGTTTTTATTAGTTTGCATTTTTGGCCAAAGGAAGAGTTTGAGTTAACTGTGCAAAAATGAGGAAGAAAATATTGCTGGTGTATTGCTTTGGTACAAGGAGATGGTGTGCAAAGAAGCTAGTTTTGGGTGTGAGCCACTTTTTGTGTTGTTTAAGTCCTCACAAGTTTTGGTCACACTTACCTTTTTGTATTTGGGCCTGTTGTTGCTCACAGGCAGCAAGTTTCTATTTGCGGTAGGAGACAGAAAATGTTTTTGTTTTAGTCCCTAAAAGCAATTTTGCTGGCAAGACAACAAATACTGCTAACTCTGCTTGAGTCAAAACTAGTTCTATTACCCTTGGATACACTTCTGTAAAGTTATAAAATCTGACCTTTATGGCCAGTTATTAAAAGGCTTTATGTTGTATTCTACTTCGAACATCTGTGAAGTCACATTTATTTTTATATAAACTTTCCTAAAATTCTTTCCGCTGATTTTTTTTTTGAAGGGGGATAAATTATTCACAGTGGGAAGGAATTATCTCATAAAAGCAAGTTTCACAAAAATCCGCATTCAATTTTTATTTAAATAAAGGAAGTGAAACTGATGCTGATTTATACTTTGATTACTTACAAAATTCTTTAAAAGTCTGGTACAAATAATGTAGGTTTTCATGATAATTTCACTTGACATCTACTTTGTTAAGCTCTTAAATATCTCATTACACTTACTTTTCATTACATCTCTGAGAAGGAATGACCACATTTTATAGATAAGAAAATCAAGTCAGTGAAGTTAGCAAAATCAATCAAGGTCATTATAGTGAGTAGCTGAGCTTATTTTTAAGCCTGACTTATTTCAATAGCCTTGCTCTTTCTAATCTGAGGTGTTGCCTTGTACGTCACTAAGTCATAATTTCATTACAAGTCTGTGAGTCACCATATCAATGACAAACGTGACTACTTTTGTGAATCTGGCTCTTCTTTTTCCTGATCCATGGCCAGACTACATTTCTAGCCCTTATAGAGTATTATTTATGGCTGGATAGTAGAATTATTGTTGATAAACTATGCAGAAAGAAAATATATGTGTGATGTTCAGGCTTGATTCATAAACTATTCCCCATTTTCTTCTCTACATTCCAAAGCATGACAACATGTAGGGAAATCTGGGAACCTATGAGAGTCATATTAGAAAATGAAAGAATCTTTATCTAGGTCCTGAATAACTACAAATTAGTAGTAAGTTTTGAAATTTATAGGCTACCATACTGTCATAATTAATTTTCTGTTGCTAAAACAAAATACCTGAGCACAGATGACTTATAAAATATAGGTATTTAGTAAGCATAGGGATCTGGAGGCTGGGAAGTGTAAAAGCATGGCATCAGCATTCAGTGCAGGCCTTCTGCTGTGCCATAACATGGTGGAGGGCATCATGTAGTTATAAAGCTGCTAATGCCAAGGTAGGTGCTCCACCTTCATGACTTAATCTAACACTGATTTCTTGTCAAAGTCCTTGTCTCCAAATTCCATTACCATATGAACCTGGGGACTAAGTTTCTAACACATGAAATTTGGGGGAATTTCAGCAAATAACCAGTGCTGATTTTGAAGTGGTAATTTCCATATTATTTAGATAATGTGCTATTCTAAGTAAAAGTATAACTTTGACTTAGCAGTTGGGTGGGTGGTAAGAAAATTGACCTTACAGACAGAAACACTGGAGTTATAGCTTTTTTGGTAAAACTATCAACATAAGAAAACTTGAGCTCAATCTTGTGGTTACTGAGCCTGGGGCTTTAGGGTACAAAGTTGAAAATCAGTGCCTTGGGAG
Source organism: Ctenomys sociabilis (assembly GCA_004027165.1). NCBI lineage: Eukaryota > Metazoa > Chordata > Mammalia > Rodentia > Ctenomyidae > Ctenomys > Ctenomys sociabilis. Next base: position 47,633 of record PVKA01002189.1, read on the forward strand.
TCTAGATTAGTTGTTGCTACTGCCCGATACTGCAAGAAAGACATGAGCTTAGGAAATAATTGGCTGACTTGGAAGGAGAGACTGAGTGGAAAGGACAAAGTCCAGTGATCAAAGACCTTAGAAGACTGAAAAGTTTTTACTCTGCTAGACCATAAAACAGTATGAAAGATAAAGTAGAAATGTTTGGAGTGACAAGGATCCATTAAAATTCAGCTTTAGATAAAAATTCTTTCAATAGCGGCTATGATTTGCATATCAAAAACTCACTAATGTTCTGTGCTAAATTTGACTAAATTGACTATTAGCACTCAGTTACTTTTCATGTTATTAAAAAAAAGAGCAGAAGCTGTGGAATTTGAATTTTATAAAAACATGGCCAGACTAGGCAGAGTTCCTCTCTAGATACCGCAACCATAGTAGTTATTGAGGGTCGCTACAGTGATGATTATTTTCCATGCTTGACCAAAGGGGTGAAAAGAGTTAATTATCCTGTTATTACACACTATAGGCACAATCTCAGAGTATGTCAACTACAGCAATACTCAGTTCAGGTGTATGAAAGCAGGAGGCATATGCCAGTAACCAAAAATACAAAGAAAAACATTACAAATTGCACAGAGAGAAGGGGGAGGACAGGAGAGGAGAGGAGAAGAGAGAGAGAGAGAGAATATGTCAAATTTCAGAAGCAACTGAAACAACTACCTCCAGGCTGTTTATAGGAAACTTCATGGCCAGCAGAGTATCTGACCTACATCTATGATATAGGTAGATAGAAGTGGGTAAGGATATTTTGAAAGAAATGTAGATGTTGTCAGAATCAAATAAAATAGCTTCTGTTAAACCTAGCCTCCAGCTCTGAAAAAAAGAAGAAAGAAAGGAAAAAAGCCAAGAAGAGGCTATGCAGAAAGGAAGGAAGAGTTCTTATATATGATTGTGTGTTAGAAACTATAAGGGACGCTGCCAGAACCACAAGCTTGCACAGTGGCTACCGTAACCTTACTCAAAAAAGTACTTCTACAAGGACATCTGCTTAGTAACTGTCTGTTCAACCTTGGACTGACTTCATGCTTATTATTAATCACTTTGGCCAAAAATTATTGTTTCAAAATGCATGATGTAATCTTCCTTATATTGTCTGTAAAAATTTCCCCTTGCCTCAGACACTTTCAGTATAAGCATAGTTTTCTATAGTGTGTGTATTCCCATTACAGTACTCTGTTATCCCCAAATAAATGCCATTTCTCTTTAGAAAGCCTCTCTCTCTCTCTCTCCCCCCCCCTTGTTTGATTTAGGTTGGATATTGTGGCAGAAGAGAAAGGTGGAGTGGAAGCCTCCATGTAGAAATGCACCCTCTTGGACTCACAAGTAGATATGACTTCAGAGGCAAGGCAGATATTTGTGGGCACTGGATTTGACACTTAAAAATGTAGTATTTAAACACTGGATAAGGTAAATAATTTCAAATGCTTTCAACAATATACATAGATGACTTCATCTATGGTTACACCTTTAGGAAAGAGAATAAAAAAGGCAGAGGACCTGTTTGTATGGCATCATGCTGGGAAAAGGTAAGAGGACAGATGCATTCAAGAAGAAATTATGCAGGATCAGGGAAACATTTGACTATGAGAATCAGAGGAAAGGGTCACAGTATATAAAAAAGAATATAGAAGTCCTGATTTCTTGCCATGTTTATAATCAAGGAAATTGAAGAATACATTGTGTTTACAAGAATTTTATGAAATCCCAAATCTTGAACCAGTCACTATCCTTCTCAAGTTCACATAAATGAAATTTTGCAAATATTTAAAATCTGTTGCTCTCAGATGTGCTACAACTGAAGAGCCAGGAAAAGCCAATATCTTCTGTGATCAAAGTAAACGTGTTTTGCTGTCCTCATCTAAATGTCTCTAAGTTTAATCATGACTGAGAAGAATCAGAAGGGAAATGGGCAGCATATGCTATTTTATTTCCATCTCAAAGAAAAAGAAGTCACATATATCAATGTTCTTCTCATTTCCCCTGTAAGAGCCTGGTCACAATGCAGGGCCATAATAAGTTGAGCTGTAAATGGCTATAGTTAACAACTTCTTCAGATAACTCACTATTATTGTGGAATGCTGGACTGTTTTGGATTGTGTTGCCGAGTTCAGGCACCTAAATTGGTTTAATGACAATGGAGTGCTCATCTTTGACAGGTCTAGACAAAAAAGGGGTATAGAAAGGAAGAATCATGATGTGTGTGTATAAACAGTACAGTTAGGATAAAAATGCCATGCTTCTGCATAATTCTATGAGAAGCAAGATTTGCACTATTAGTGATTGGACAAGATATTATGTTGGCTTCTAGTACTATGGACAAACACTAGGGAGGTAACAAGGTAGAAAGTATTAATTATTGAATCTGTGATATAATTCAGGTATAAAAAATAAGATACGCAAACAGCTACACTCTCTTAATTTACTGATGAGACATGTGCTATAATAATGTCTGTAAGTATAATAACATGTATGCACCTTGTACGATACCAAAACATTATGAAAACAGTTTGCAGTGTATTAATTTATTGAATCTGTCATGTTAATTTGTCTTGAAACTGTCTCATTGCTATGTGTACTTTAATAAAAAAAAAAGAGCCTGGTCACACGGTCCCATCTAATTGCAAGTCTGTTTGGAAAATGAGATCTATGGATGGTGGTGACTTGTTAGGACGATCTCTTCCAATTCTGTATTTAGTAGTATCATTGCATCTGTAGTTTGAAAGTAGCCAAGATGTCAACACTTACAGCACAGAAATTGGCAAATGCTACAAATCAGGATTCTCTTCACCCAAGGGCAAGTTATAAATATTTGCCAGCACTCTGATTTTTATAGTTTAATAGCAACACTTTGAGCTTGAACTCTATTACTGTGGATGTAGGGAAGAATAAATTTTGATGGCAAGTTAAGAGCTATTGCCACAACAAGACAGTAGGATTTTTTTTCTAATAATGTAAGGATGGATAACTAATGGAAAAAGTTGATGACATATTTTAATCTCCACACAGAGGTTATATGGAATGTATGTCAATGGAAGATTTCTTTGAACTTCTGGCCAAGATATAGAAAATGTGTAGCAGAAAATATGTAGTAGATACTATGAATAATCACTATGAAGACAACAATATGCAATGTATTAATTATTGAAACTGTCCTACCTTGCTATTTGTTTCTCAATAAAATTAATGAAAGAACAAAATAAAAAAGTTCAAAATTAAAAAAAAAGAATTGTAATTTTAATGACTACATGTGCAATAAATGTGCTCATAGGTACATCTTAATTTGTCCTTGCACAATAAAAAGATAAGTGGTAAGAACTGATGCTAATAATTAGAAAAATAAAGAAAATGCATAGTGGAATGGAGCAGAAAAGAGGTACTGTAGGTAGTACAGTACAAAGCACTTTGCTACAAGCTCCTGATTCTCTGGAAGGCTGGAAGTTGTGGTATCTATATGAGGAGTTGAGTACCTTGCAACCTGTGTCAGTGCTTTGAACATCCATAGTTTTTGGAATCTTAGCTTCTCTTGGTGTATGTCTTCCTAGACAATCTTGTTCTGAGAGCTGTACCTGTGACAGACAATGATCATATCACCAGACTCAGGCCTCATCTTTTGCTCTTCTAGCCACTATACTGTCTACCCATGCAAATGGCCCATTAGAAATTCATATTTATATCTACTCGAAAATTCATATTTCTGAACTCTTCCTATGTTTGTACTTGACACTATCATTCTTTGAACCAGTTGGGAAAAATACTTGCAAAATAATATTTCTGAGTTTTCATTGCAACAGTTAGATTTAACCATGTGATTAAATTCTAGTAAACAGAATGTAAATAGAAGTAGAGTGTGCCACTTTTAGACCGAAGCTCCTACATGGTATCTTTGTTTTTGCTATGGGTTATTGATGTGTAAATGTTCCCTATAAAGACCCCAGTCCAATTTACTAACTGAATGTATCATGCATGTGTGCTAAATTTTTTTCAGATGTAGCTTTGGAGGTGATTAAAGTGATGTATTACATTACCTTAACATATCACATTAATTTAGTCACGTGATTCTTGAAGTACTCAAGTGAAAGGTAACTCCAAGCAGTGGCTTAACCCTCTGGTTTATATAGGACCTTCAACAAAGAATAATAAACTTTAAGTAAATAAAACTGGAGATAAAAAAGCAGTTTTAGGCTTTCAGAATGTTAATGCTTTGGGAACTGATGATAAAGGCTCATTTGCAAATTCTTCTGGTTCTGTCTCTAGACTAATAAAAATCTGCCACCCTGCATCTTAATTACCTTTAACTAAGAACTAATTATGTCCAAGAGGCATATTGTAATATGACACATTTCTCGTTTCCTTCAATACAAAAAGTGATTCCAAAATGTTGAGACATTCAACATATAAAACTATCCTATTTATCCAGCAAAATCAATACAGTAAGTTATAATTTATGAACAACTACCATAGTTTGAGTACTTGTAGCATTACTATACATTTAATCATAAAAAAATAGAGTTCTAAGCATTAAACCACTGTTTATTTAAAAGAAAAACCCAGAATGAATTCACAGTCTTCACTCTGAGCTATATCCCCACATTACTTTTAATTTTGAGAGGCAGTCTTGCTAAGTTGCTAAGCTGCCAAGGCTGGGCTTTGAACTTATGATTCTCTTGCTGTGCCCTCCCAGATTGCAGGATTACACGTGTGCACCACTCATCAATACTGTTTTGTCTAACACAAAATCTGGAGTGTCTCCATGACACTATGCCTCGGGTATTCTAAGGTTTTTGTTGCGACAATGCTGCTTATATCCAGGAGGCATTTGCATGCTCATAAAAGAAGGATCACAAGTTACTTTTAATTTCACTATTATGGAACCCAATATTCACATCAGAGAAACAAGGCTGGGGATGCCACGGCTCTGAGAAATATTAGATCACGCATTATTTATGTCCTTTTAAAATAGAACCTAGAGGGCCAGAGAGATGTCTCAGTGGAATAAGCATTTCCCTGGCAAGCGCAACCTAGAACTATTTTGTCTTATGCACACCTTTGCTGTTTTAATTCTAGGAATAAAATTTATTATCATCTGTCTTTACATTTTTTTGTCCTTTCGAGTGCTAGAAAAAGTTGAAGAGATATAAATTAAAATGTGGGAAAGCATTAATATCTGATGACTGAAGTAAACCGATTATTTTACAACTGCAAAATTTATAACTTTTGTTCCTAAGTCACATAAACATTTTCTAAGACAGCTGTGATTTGGCACTGGAAATATACCCAGTGCACTTCTCCATCCATATATTTTTTTCTTTTATTTAAACACGTAAGATAAAAGTAATGTCTAAAATTTGTAGCTTGGAGTTTTGAGACTAGTAGATTTTTTTCATATTCCTGCCAATCTAATTAAGTACTGAAATATTGTCCTCAACAATTAGCTAATCTTGGCACATGCAGACGTTTGGAGAACAACCGAGACGCTTCTGTCTCATTCTGAAGGTGAAACATGCTGACTGCGCTTCCAATGAGCCAGTTAAGAACGTGTTTCCCTATTGTCCATTTTTAGCTCCCTAGGAATTTTATTTCCAAATGATGAATGAGAAATAAGCATGTCCAACAATTTCTTTATTTTCCCCTTCCAAACAAAAGGTCAATTTGTTTTCTAAATTCACATTTAAATTCCAATATGAATTAAGTGTTAAATACTATTTTTTAAAAGTTGTCATGAAAACAAAGTTAGATATAAATAAACACTGTATATCTATGGCAAAGGAATATTTTAGCTTAGAAAGTGAAGATTATGTTTGAGATGTTGTCACAAGAACATTTTTTTTTTTTTTTAAGAACCAGGGATTGAGCTCAGGCCTTTGCGCTTGCTAAGGAAGCGCTTATTCCACTGAGCCATCTCCATGGCCCCTTTTTAAAAAATATTTAATAATTTTACTGAGAAACAAATAGCAGAGACAGTTTCAAAACCAATTAGTAGGACAGTGTCTATATTTAATATACTGCATATTGTTGTCTTCTTAGTGGTCATTCAGTGTACAACTAACTATTTTGAATATACAGATACAAAATGGTGGAGAAGAACATTTATAAAGGAAATATGAAAAGATTTGACAAAACAAATCTTATTCTTTGCTCTTTTCTCCCAATTTTATCAGTGTGCAATTTTGTCCATAATGTGTGCAGTTTGATTAGCTTTTCATATGCACGCATTTGTGAAACCACCAGCATAATGAAAATAATGAGCATTTCCATCACTCCCCAAGATTGGAATCCTTCGTAAAGTATCTCTCCTGTTCCTCCAATCACCAAGCAAGTTTGAATCTAATTTCTATAAATATAGATATGTTTGCATTGTTAGAATTTTTACATAAACAGAACCATCAGGCACAAATTTTTCCTGATTTCTTTAACCAAGAATGATTATGATGACATTCATCCATATTATTTGTATCAGTAGTTCTTTCACATTTTATTGCTTAATAGTATTCCTTTACATAGATGTATTGTATTGTAGTTTGTCATATACAAGACTTTGTGTGGATATATGCTTCTTTCTTTATGATAAGTGCTTTTATAGGTACAGTAAAAATCAGTTCCATTGTAGGTGAGTGTTCACAAGTTGGATTCAGTTGTAAATGCAATGAAGTAAGTCTTATACCCTTTTATACAATTACACAATGTATATTGCTTTGTGCTTCCTAGCACTCCTTCCACATCACTACTGTCTTTCCTCTTGCTCCTGGGCATCCTGGGCTCTGATTAAGCACTTATTGAACACTATTGCACTGAGCTATTTCCATGATTTGTTTATGTCTATTAATGTTTGTAATGTGAAGTCTGTTGGTATCTGCAAAAGTTCACAACTTGAATGCTCCTAAGCTGAGACTTATTGTATATGCTTTACACTTGAGGTACTGATAAATTTTTTCTTAACTGTATGTGAAAGTTCTAGTTTTTCTTTCCATTTTTTGGTGCTAGAAATTAAACTCAGGATCTTGAGCTTGCCAGGCAGGTGCTTATGCTGTTGAGCTATCTCCCTGGCCTCCAGTTTTTCTTTACAGACTCATTAACACTTTCTGTGGGCTTTGTTCTTAATTTTGGCCTACTTAATGGATATCTAGTGCTGTGTTAATTTGCATTTCCCTGTTTACTAATGATATTGAATCAATTCTCATGTACTTAATGCCTGTTTGAAAATGTCCTTTTATAAGGGGCCTCCTGAAATCAATTACCCAGCTTCTTTGGTAAATGCTCTAGTATTTCTGCAAATAATCACATGGTGTGAAAATATGGAGAATTTTATGTTTTACTTTCAGATCTTTATACCTGTATTTCTTTTTCTTGCCTAATTGCAATGGCTAAGATCTCCATGTGGTGATGCTGCAGATATTTTTTTTCTTGTTCTTGATATCAGAAGTATGGAATTAGTCTTCTGTTATTAAGCAACATCAACTATAGTTTTCTTGTTGATGCCCTTTAGAAAGTAAAAAAATTTCTTGTAATTGAAATTTGCCAAAGGCTTATACCAGGAAGGCGTATTGATTTTTTGATTCTTTTTATGCATCTGCTGAGTAAGGAAATTCCCCCTATTTAAAAGAAGTCCACTTAATGTCTTATGTTTGGGCCTCTAAAAACTTAGTTTTTCAAGAGTGACTGCCTTTGTTTTCATGATAGCATTCTCTTGCTATGTTTCGAGCATGTGAAGGAGCTGTACTGGTAGAATATCTTTCACTTATGATACTTGTGTCAGCCCTTTGATTCCTCATTTGTCCTCTTAGAGGACTGCCAGTGTTGCTGATTGTTCTAAAGAATAGCTTTGGGCTTTGTTACTTTTCTCTATTTTCTGCACTTTGTACTTTATTGATTTCTGATCTCTTCTTTACTATTTTTCTATTCTCATTACATTCAGTTTACTATGTTCTTTTCCTACTTTTTTATGAAGAATATTATGTGTTGAGTTTTTAGATCTTTAAGGTTAAAATTTTAGCTCCAAGCACTGATTTATCTAACAACTCACTGATTTTGATATAGCTTAATTATCATTAAGTTAAAAATGTTTTCAGGTAATTTTTATTTTACTGTTTAATTATTGAGAGCTATGAATTTTAACTCACAAATATATTTCTAGATAGTTCATCAGCACGGCACCCTTTGATATCTAAGGGAAATTGGTTCCAGAATCTCCTGTGGGTACCTAATCTGCTGATGTTTAAGGCAATAGAGTTTATAGAAATCCTCTCATAAAAGTACTTTAAAGTATCTCTGGATTATTTGTAATACCTAATACAATGTTAATGTATATAAATAATTGTCATACTGTGTTGTTTGGAAGGACAAGGAAAATATCTGTATATGTTCAATATAGCTAAAAATTTTCTGGGAACCAAGGATATAGCTCAATGGCATAAGTGACTGCCTGGCAAATGCAAGGTCCTGAGTTCGATTCCTGACACCACCAAAAAAAAAGAAAAGAAAACCAGCTCTTAAAAAAAGGCTGACCTTTTGGGGTACCACCTGCTCTGGACCCCCCTCCTGTCCCTCATACAGGAGCTTTGTTTCACTCAATAAATATATATTCTGCTCAAAAATTTTTCCAAATATTTTTGATCTATAGTTGATTGAATTTATTATTTTTTATGTATTTAGTACAGGGTCTATGGTGTCTACAGGGTCTCCGTATGTAGATTGGACTTGTAGTGATTCTCCTGTTTCAGCCTCCCAAGTGCTGGAATTACAGGCGCATGCCACCACATCCAGTCTGCCCTTGGGGCAGCACCTGCACTGCATGCTGAGGATCAAACCCAGGCTGCTGTGCTCTTCCTAAGCAGGTGCTTTAGTCAGCTGAGCTATCTGGCCAGCACTGCAGTTGACTGACTTTGGGCATGTAAAGCCTGCAGATATGGAAGGCAGACTGTACTGATGTCTAATTAAAGTTCATGTAGTCATTGAGTACAATGCATTATTTCAAACCTTTTAGATGTATTGAAAGTTGCTTTATGACACAGTCTATTATGAGAATGTATCTACATTTGAAAGAATTGTGCTTTTGCAACTATTGGATGTGCTGCCTTCTAATATGAGCTATATAATGATAATTATGTGTGACACTGTGCCTAGGAACAATATGAAAGCCTCAAAAGATAGCAACTTCTTGGCCATTTTTATGTTAAGTAATTGACATCATATTTAATTTTTATCACTTTGAATGGCATTGAGTATCTCTGAAAATACATTTTCTAAATGCTGAGCATAAAATAACAAGTTCAATTTTAATCATGTTTAAATGGTTGGTTCCATATAGCTTGTAATTTTTTCTTACCACCTTAGCACACCACCTTTTACCTCATAAATTCATCATATATTTATTGATCAAATGGGGCTGTTCATCTTGAGTTGCAAGAAATAGCTTAGTCTGAAAGAGATAATCTTCATTAAATTATTCACCTTCCAATGAAGAAAGCAAGTTTAAGCAGAATTACTTAACTTTCAAAATTTATTTTTGAACATTGAGGTGCTCAGTAGACACCAGAGAAACTCCTTTATTATTTTAATTTACAAATTCATATGGCACAATGTGATAATTTAAAAATGTGTGTACAATGTGTAATGACTAAATCACTATAGGTAAATGGCCAAAAAATTGCTATCTTTTGAGGATAGTTAAATTTTTGAGTTTTAAACATTCAAAAATTTTTTTGAGTAAAGGAAGGACTGCAAGGCCAGCCAACATTTTGGCCCTAGCCTTCCAAGATCAGTGAAGACTCCAGGACATAGGAGAATCTGTACTGTAACATCCTGAAACTCAGTTGTGCCCCAAATTTTCTAATCAAGGAAACTATGGAGCCACAGAGGAATGCAATCAATGATGTATAATGTGCCTAAGGAGAGTCACATGGAGAGAAAACTTTCTCTCAGGCTTCCACAGAGAGCAAATTGGTCAAGCAATGACTGTGACTCATCCACATGGCTGACACTTGACAAAGGATCTACAAAGTGCTGTACAGGGTTACATGATAAACCATGAGGAGACTTGACTGACCTTATCAGATACAAAAGTTACATTTCTTGTTATATAGGTATCACTTTATCTTGGTCTTAACCATCCAGCAGAAAAGTATAAAAAAATGAGGTATATAAAGTAAAGCCATATCAATATGCTGAGGTGTAAAAGGCTCTAGTCAACAACTTCTATGGCTAACCTATTACTATTGTGGACCACTGGACTGTGTTGGAGTATTTCACTGAATTTAAGCACCTATAATATTTGAGTGCCAATAGAATACCCATCTCTGACAGGGCTAAACAAAAAAAGTGGATACAAAGGAAGGACCATTTTGTATTTGTATACACAGAATAGTTAGGATAGGTATGCAGTTACTTTCACTTAATTCTATGAGAAGGAAGATTGGTAGTAACAGTGTTTGGACAGGATAACCTGTCTGCTTCTTGTACTATAGATAACCACCAGGAAGATAACAATGTAAAACGTATTAATTATTGAAAATGTCCATTAATAGGAGCTTTGAAACTGTCTCATGGATATTTGTCTCTCAATAAAATAAAATTAAATTAAAAAAAGAAAAAAATAAAAAAATTTTGAATAATACATAATAATTATAGATATTTTGGGGATATAATGTGATATTTCAACACAGATATACAATATGCATGAATCAAGGTAGAATAATTAACATTCCCCCTCTCTAGAGTTACTTTGCATTTGGAAACTTTGAGTTCTTTTCTTCTACTGATTGATAAGATAGATTACTGTGAATGAAAGTCACTCCATTGTTTTTATTTTGTGTTTTAGTACAGGGTCTATAGGATGTCACTAAGTAGATCAGACTTGTAGTGACCCACCTGTGTTCAGCCTCCCAAGAGCTGGGATTACAGGCATGTGCCAACAACCCAGTCTCAATCCCAGTCTCAGCACACTCCAGGGGCTGGGCTGGCACTACTCTAGTCTGCCTAAGCAGGCACTTTAATCTGCTGAGCTATTTGACAGCCCATTCCACTGTTCCAGAACACTGGAACCTTGATTTCTATGTAACTGTATTTGACTACCTATTATTTTTCTATCTCACTCATGAATGTGTGTGTGTGTGTATTCATTTTTTTGATATATATATCCAAAAAATGATAGCAGCATATCAAAGAGATGCCCACATATCAATGTTTGTTGCTGCATCATTCACAATAACTAAGGTACAGATTTAACATAGACACTGACACATGAATGAATAAATAAAATGCAATATGCACATAATGGCATGTATGCAACCATAAAAAGTGATACCCTTTCATTTACTGCAAACTGGATGGAACTAGAGGACCTTAAGTGAAATAACTCAGAAAGAGAAAGACAAATACCATGTGTTTTCTCTCTATATTGATGTTAAAAAGTCAATTGGAATGTATGACAGTGATTACTAGATGATGGAAAGGGTGGCAGGGAGGGGAGAGTGGAGAGTGGATACGTATGCTCTTCTGAATGTTGCTCTGAGAGGCGATATTAACAACAGAGGAACTGACTATATCAGGTGGGTTCAAAAATTTAAGATGGAATCTTAATTTAGATTCCTTTGATATTTGAAGCTATGAATATTTCATAGTATCTTTCAGTCTATTTGATTGAGTTATAAAACACTGCTCATAACATAAGGTGGACCATAAAGCACAACAAGATTGTGTGGCTTCAAATCATTTATTTAAAATCCTTTGGAAGAAACTTTCTGGCTGAAAATAATCTCTGTCTCTTAATGGTTTTAAATAATTCAATTTTCTTTTTCTTTCTGAAAACTAAAAAAATGAAGACTAATGAAGGTAATTACTGTCAATAGGAGTTTTCTTTTTATCAAGAATCCTCTTACTTGGGGACACTGCCAAACTCAGGGACAGTGCCAAACTCTGGACCAGGATTTACCTTGATCAGTCATTAGATATTGCCAAATAGGAATCTGTCTAAATTTGGGTTAAGGAAGACTCACATGAAAATGATGTCAGGGAATGTTTCTAGGGTGAGCTGAGAGAGGTCAGATGTGGGATTGAGAAAGAAAGAAGCAGAGTGAGGATGTGATACCATACAAAGTCCCATTGATGGCAACTTTAGCTCTATGCATAAGACACTTTGGGGAACAACAGAAGTTGCACCCACTGAGTGAGGAAACTCAGAGAAACTCGGGGAATCAAATGTCGGGTTCAAGGTCCAACCAGCCATTTCCACTTTAAATTTCAGGATCTTCCTCTTTCTCAACCAAGTTCTAACTTTCATATTAAAATAAGAAAGAAACAAACACAACAATAAAACTCATGAAACAGAAGACAACTACTATAACAACAATTCATACGATTACATTTGTATTTAACTATGAGCAGTGATGCTATAAGAAATGAAAGGTTCATTGAGGGCTCTCATGGAAGATCCGTTATTCTTAGAACATAGTTGAGCAATTTAAGGGATCTGTACTGACATTTTTCTTTAAGACTTAAAATCTGCTCAGGAGCAGTCATCCACCTTAAAGATGTGCTAATTCACTCAGCAAAAGCCTACCGAAGCATCACTTGGGCTTCCCAAACACCTGCTTTTGTTAACACTAGAGATGATATCATCTAATTACTTGAATCACTGAGTCCTTGCATGCCAGATTGTAGTATCCTTTCCTACTCAGGCAAGCAGAGTGTGACCAAATACTTAAATCTGATCCTTAAAATGGGTGTCTCTTTGGACTCGTCAGTCATGGTCCCATCTGGGGAAAGAAACCACATAGTAATTAAAATAGGGAAAGTTTAATGTAAAGAATGATAGTTTATTTATTTGATTATTTAAGTTTTTATTATTCATTTCAATGAGAAAAAAGATAAAATAGCAAACGAAACAGTTTCAAAATAGGTTATCAGGACAGTTACAATAATTAGTACATTGCATATTGTTGTCTTCATAGTAGTTATTCAGAGGACAAGATGCAGACATGATGTCCTTTTCTAAACAGTATTAGTACAAACCTTTCTTCTCAATGAACTAAGTGAAAATAGCTGTATATCTATCCTATCTTGTGTATACACACACACACATTTCACAACAAAGTAGTATTTTATTTATACTTTTGCAGAGTTAGTAACATGTGAAACAAGGTTTCCTAGTGACTAATAACTGAGTTTAACCTGATAGGATGTTTACCTCAGGACTGAGGTAGTTTGTTTGCTTTAGGCACTGAGGTCTAGTTCCATCCCCACACATTTGATCAATTTTCTAACTTCCATGGCTTCCAACATATCCATTTTTTGTTTTGTTTTGTTTTGTTTTGTCAGAGATGTGTGGTCCATTGTACTTAGAGAAGCTGTATTTGGAAAAGTCTTTAAAGGACCTTTTTGGGCCAGTCAAATAGCTCAGCAGATTAATGCACCAACAAACAGGTGCAGGGGCCAGAGGTTTGATCCCCAGGCCTGCCTGCTGTGCCCGCCCCGCATCCAAGGCGCACTGAGACAGCAATGGAGACTGGGCGTGGTGGCGCACACCTGTGATCCCAGCACTTGGGAGGCTGTAAACAGGAGAATCACTATGAGTCTGATCTAGTAGTGAGACCCTGAAACCCTGCAGACCCTTCCTTAAAATACAGAAAAAAGGACCTTTTCATACTTGATGCCAGTCCAAAGATTGTAGGTACTTTAATTCACAAAATAACCCAGTATAGACCAATAGTCCATAATAGTAGTGTTATAAGCACATTTGGCAATTGTCATAAGTTGTTCACCTGAGCTTTAGGAATGATAGTTTATAGTAGAACCCCCTTATCTGAGATTTCATTTTCATAGTTTGTTATTCTTGTCAACCATGGACTAAATCATTAAATGGAAAATTCCAGGAATAATTTACAAGTTTTAAATGATATGCCATTCTGAGGAGTGCAATGAATTTCCTACTGTTTTGCTCCCTTCTTCCTAGGTTATTCCTCTGTCCAGTGTATCCATACTATATGTATCACTCTTCTCACTTAGAGCCTTCTTAATTATCAGATCTATTGCAGAACTGTGGTGTTTGTTCTCATGTAACCCTTATATTACTTAATGATAGCTCCAAAATGGAAGAGCAGTGATGCCAAAAGAAGCTGTGAAATTATTCCTTAAAACATGAAATTCTCCATATAATGAGAAAAGAAAAATACTATAATAAGTTGTCTTGTTGTTCATCTCTTATAGTGCCTAATTTATTAATTAAAATTAAGATAGGTATGTATGCATAGGAAAAAACATACTACGTGAAGACAAGGACTCAATGCTGTTCATAGTTTTGGCCACCAAGCGGATTCTTGGAATGCTTTCTGCAGGCAATGGGGACCACTGTCTAATAAAAGATTGCCTGTTAAGGGGTTAAGAGAACTTCAAATATAGGAGTAGCACATTTAGGTAAGGGCTCCTACCCATGGACTGAGACAGAATTCCCATGGGAGAAAAAGAGCATGCCAACCCTTCACCCCATTCCCAGGCTGAGGAGCCAGACCTCCTTTGAGATGTGAGTCTGACCCACTGACAGGGTGGTGAGAAACGTTCTCAAGTCTCATGTTGGCTTGGGTTATTGGCCAGCTGTCCTCCAAGGTACTGATGCCTTCTGTGGAGTGGTGCTATGCTGGAGGTGCTGGCTGTCTCTGCTGGGAAACCATCCTCTGGTTGACCTAGGGATGTCATTCCCACAGAGATATTGCAGTATGAAACTTGCTCGAAAGCTGTCTGTGGGAAAGGGATACTGGGAAGTGGCCCTCTGCTCAGGGGAGATGCTCCTAGATCTTGTAGCCACTGGCTGTCCCACATTTTCCTGGTCTTTGCTTAATACAGGTGCAAACTCAGAAGAGCGTACTGGCTCTCCAACCCTTTTCCTTCATGGTTTGAAGTTTTTTCAAGGGGGACAATACAATACAGGACACATTTTATAAGATTATTTTATAACCACCCAAATAATCATATACAAAGAGCGCTGGAAATCTATTCACAGAATAGACCAAAGAATCCAGCTGAGGCGTGGATCCTAATATATTGCATGGGGCCAGCTGAAAACCTGGAGCCCATAGCAATGGTTCCTACAAATCCAACTAGTGCCTAGAGCCCACGATAATGTCACATGCAGGCCTGTTTGATGGATCTGCTCTGGAAAGGCCCAAAGGCCAGCGGTGGGAGCTAGAAAGTCTATGCCAGACAGATGAAGGATCCATGCCATCAGGCTGAGGGATCTGAACTGGAGCCAGGAAAATATGCTCAAGGTAAGAACTAGAACTCTAAAGAAAAAAAAAAGGACTAGAGCTCTCCCAAAAGTCCCACAGCATATCCTCATCATGAGTGAGATCCTGAGCTCCTCCAGTGATGAGGAGAGCTGAGTTCCCAACAGGAAAACCAATGCAATGAGCTTCTCTATGAGGCTGAGAACTTCATCATCTTCCCCTGCATAGCCAGGAAATAACATGTAAGATGAGGATCAGAATCCCCTCCAAATGAACTGTAGCCATTCTCAGCAACAATGAAGGTCCTCAGCCCCTCCTCCAATAAGAGCACTCAAGTTCATCAGGAAAGCTAGTGTGACAAGGTTCTCTAGAAGAATAACCCAAGAGAACCAGCAGCTTCCAACACCTCCAGTGGCTTTTCTAAACAGCATCACTAACAGCCTTTCAACAACTTATCCTGTTCTGTCTCTTATGCTTCTGGCAACAATCCTTAGGTGGGCCTTCCATGCCCAGCACCACACTAGTTCAGTTCAGCTGGCTGTAACAAGCTGACCACTAGTTAATAATGTACTACACCCTCCTTCCATGGTTTTCAACCGTGACAAGTAGAACTGGCTTGTAGTTAGCTGTTATCCAAACCAGCTGTTAGAAAGAGGATTAAAAAATCAGAATAGTAGTTTTCATTAGGTGATCAGCTTGTCTCTGTTGCATGCATTTTAAATCAGCTTTTCATTTTACAGCTACATATAAAAGCAATATTACAATAAGATTTGCACAAATGAGAATACAAGGCTATAAGAACACAAGGTATTGCCAGCAGATAACATCCTCATCTTAAGCAAATTTCACACTTTCTTAGGATTTCAGTTTTCATCTCTTTCAAACAGTACTGACTTGCACTTATTTCTTTCTAATTCTTTCTGTAAGGCATTTTTTGAGACTTAGTTTTTGCCAGCCACTGCATGAAAACCAGAGAGAACTTAGCTTACCAAAGCATTATCCTTCTCCTGGATGAGCTATCTCATGATCTTAAAAATAAAATATAATGTCCCATTGCAGAGAGTTCTCATAAAAGTCAAATTAGATAATGGATTGCAGGCACTTTGAAAAGGATAAAAAAATCACTCTTTAAATGTAAGGGGTTGTACTAATATTAATATCACAGTTGTCACAATCCCAGAATGGCAGTTGACTTATATTTTTCATTCAGTGTCATTGGAGCTAAAAGGAAGACTGCATATCAGGTGAAATCTGAATATTTGTATTCTTACGGACTATTGCCCATAAATTGACAATCATTAAAATTAACCTGTGAAGTTGATCGCTGTGTCTGACACGGATGGCTTTCAGTTTGTGCAGTTATATTATGTTCTTGACCAGATGAGGTCTTCCTTTCATTAGTTTATGAGTCATAGGGCGCATATGGATGTTGTGCTATGAATGCTAACTCAGGATCAAGAAGCTGGAGTTGCTTCTGGCCTTGAAAAGACAGACCTTCTTGTGATGCTCATTTTTACTATTTATTGTGAACAAAGTACTCTTTATCTCTCTCTGCTCAGGGTACAACCAACCTTTCAAATATTGGGTCCTTGGCTCTGCTATGTAGGACGTATTCCCTTTGGCCTCTTTAGGGTTTGACTTCTAGAATTTTGACAGAGTCTGAATTGCACCGAAAGTGCCCTCTCCCCTGACTCACTCCTACTGTCATTATCAAGACCTCATTAGCTCTCTGGGAGGTGGATTGAATCAGCTTTCCACAGGCTACCTACAGCTTTGGGTGCTCTGTAGATACTTATGTCCTTCCAGTTCCTTCAGCCAAGGAGAAGGGTGACAGATTGCTGGCTGAATCTGTCAGAGTGGCTGTTCACTAATGATTGCTATAAATTCTGACAATAATAATAGTGATCATAAATAAAACAATAGTGCTGTAGCAGCTGGTATTCCTGCTGCTCAAACTCATACTTGGAGAATTAAAAAAAATTCAGAAGAGAATTGAAAAAATTTCAGATTATATGATGCCACTTGACTGAGAGCATTTGACAGCATTTGGGTGCTTCTTGAAGGGCAGATGGGTAGAGGGACAGATATTCTGGGGAGTCATCCACCCTACATCAGAACTCATAAAATAAGAAATAAACCTGTGTCATGTTAGGCCATTGATATTTTGGGATTTGTTTGCTACATTGTGTTGGAAATAAGTCCCAGACTAGGTTGTCAGTGCCAGGAAAGAAGGCAAGGAGTATCCACAAAGCAAAGTTTAAGCTTCTATAGAAGGCATCATGCATGAGGTAGCAGGCATGCAGGACAAAGATTTGCCCCTTTTATCCTTAACCAGGAGAAGGAATGAACTTTAAATTTCCTCGCTGAATTCAGGGGCTTATGATCTACCTCAAGTGTGCAAAGCAGGTGATGGTGTGTTGCTGGTAGTTTAGAGATGGGACATGCTGCTTGGAATGGAAGGTCCTTAGTTCTTATCTTAAGAACTGTCTGTGTTCTGGGAAAAGGTACATAGACAGCCTTTCTCGGAGCTCATGATGTGAACCAAGTTGGTGGGAAGTGAGGCCAGGTCATTTAAACCCAAAATGGAGTTGCTTTGGCCTTGTGCTTTGACAGAAAAGACAAAGCCTGTTTCTCATGACTAATGTAGCATAATCTGCATAGAATCAGATATTGATGATGATGTATTTACTTCCCTTACTAAATTAAATATTGGAGACCCCACGGCTAAGTTCACTGTAGTTAAGAACATTTATTATTCATTCTGTTTTTTTTTTTAAATAAAGTCAAGGTGTGTGTTTTAAGATATTTTGTAGTAATGTAGTGGGGAGCTTTAAAAAGTTTAATCTATCAGCTTCAGGAGTGTTGCATGCATTCTCATTCCATAGCTCAAACAGAATGTTGTTCTGAAGGAGGTAGGCAGCTTCCCAACTTCTATCCAACTGGATTCCTGGGGACTTGATCCTATGTAACACTGTTTCTTTTTGCAATTCCAAAGCAAAGATTCTTTATAATGAAGAATATCTTACATGTTTAGTGTTTGTAATCTACATAAATTTAATACACATAAAGCAGATATTTTGTTTATGTGTTATATCAGTGCTATAAAGCATTGTGTTCTAAATCAAGTTCTTAGAGAAAATTAAACATGGATGAATTTTTTCATTGTTTATAGGCACATTTTAGGTATGCATAATGATAACACTTAACCTAGGGAACTCAAACCTGTGCATGATATATCTTGATTCTTCTTTCCCCATTTCTTTTCCCTCCTGTTATGGTTTGCATCTAGGTGTCCCTGCAAAGCCTCTTGTAGTCATAGGGTAGTTTCTGGAGCTCGTGATTAATTCTTGATCCAATGCTTGGACTGTAGGTTTGAGTGCTACACTCTGACCCTAGGGTAAGTAATTTGCATTATGTGTGAGGAGGGGAGAGGTTGGCTGGCTGCCTGTTTGAGCTGCTCTTTGCCAACTCCATGAAGGGCTGCTCTCTGTACCATGTGCTACTCTACTTTGGAGCTGAGTATGGACTGAAACCTGCACTAACTATGAGCTAAATAAGCTTCTCCTTCCTTCCTTTTTGGTGTTGGGTATTTTGTCCCAGTGTTGTGGTTTGTGTTTAGCTGTCCCCCCAAAGCCTCATGTAGTCATGGGGCAGGGACTTCTAGAGTTTGAGATTAATTTATGATCAACTGGGATTATGGGTCTGAGTGCTACACCCAGCCTGAAGCGGATAGCCTGAATGTAATATAAGAGAGACAGAGAGACACACTTCCTCTCTGTTGCCATTTGTTGCTTCTATTCCTCCATTTTTCTCTTTTGCTCTTTTCCACCACCTGAAAGGTTGCTGTTTGTCATGTGCCACTCTGCACTGGACCCAGCTGAATATGGAATGCAACCCCCGGTAACTGTGAGCTAAATAAACCTTTCCTTCCTTTATTTTGGGTGTTGTCCTAGCAACAAGAGAAGAGTAACTGAGACACCTCCCTTAAACCCCTCTTCTATTTATAAAAGCTGTTTCCATTTTTCTTTCCTTCTCTTGATCCACCTTCCCATTTGAACAATTACTTTCTCTTTCACGGTATCTATTACACATATTGGTCCTTATTTACACTTTTGGTTTCTCACAGCAGAAAAACAACGTGGAGGGAGATGGCGGAGCTATACGTGAAACCGGGCAACAAGGAACGAGGCTGGAATGACCCGCTGCAGTTCTCTTACAGGCTACAGACCCAGGCTGGTGGACCCAAGCGCACGCCGCTCACTAAGAGGGTCGCCGGTCCCCAGGATGGATCCCCTAGAATTGCTACCTCAGAGACTTCTGGGCCCCCTCCAACGGGGCCTCCACCTCCTTCAAGTAAGGCTTTTAGGCTCCCACCTATAGGGAGCTGCCCTGCTTCCAGTGTGGAACCTATGGATTTCCCAGTCATTGAATCTGAGGCTTTCATAGAGGATGTGCTGAGACCTGTGGAACAAGCATTGGAGGATTGCCATGGCCATACAAGGAAACAGGTATGTAATGACCTCAGCCGACGACTGGCACTGCTTCAAGAACAGTGGACAGGAGGAAAGTTGTCAACTTCTGTAAAGAAGAGGATGGCACTACTGGTGCAAGAGCTTTCAAGCCATCAGTGGGATGCAGCAGATGACATCCACCGCTCACTCATGGTTGACCACGTGACTGAGGTCAGGCAGTGGATGGTGGGAATTAAAAGATTCATTGCAGAAAAAAGGAATCTGTCTTCAGAGGAAGAGACAAATGAGGAGAAATCTGAAGCAACAGCTGACCAGACCATTGTAGGCTTTCAAGAGGCTCTGTAAACCTGGAGATTCCCCAGACTCACACCATCTGCTAGGCCTTGGTGCGGGAGGTCTTCTCTCACTTGGCTGCCTTTTACCACCTAAGAGAATGTCCCATTGGGCCTGGGCTACAGGGAAGTCACTTGTAAACTACAACATGCACTTCAATAAAAATCATCTCAGTGATGGGCACTGGGAAGGAAAAAAAAAAAGAAAAAAAAAAAGAAAAACAAGGTGGTATTCACACATGTGTACTCAGTTTGTTTCACTTAACAGTATGTTCTCAAAATGTATCAATTTGGCTATTACAAGCTATGTTTCTATAAACATGAGTGTACATATATTGTGGTATATTTTTAATTCTTTCAGGAAGATATCAAGAAGGGGAATAGCTGGGTGAAATGGAACTGTAATCTTATATGTCAGTCTGGGCTCTTTATTGTGAACAATGTAAATTTTCTCTGGCTCAAGTTGCATGGGGCCATGCCATTACATAGCCATGAAATTTGGGAGAGAGAATTCCATCCTTTTCTCTCAAAGAAGTAGGCAAGGCATCTGGCTGTGGTGTCACAGGTCTTCAGTTCAGGCACTGTGAGAGTCCCATACAGGAGGATTACAAATTTGAGCTGAGCTTCAGGAATTTAGTGACTTCGCAAGAATCTGTCTCAAAATTTAAAAAATAAATGAGTAAAATGGCTGAGGATAGGTCAATGTGAAGATCCTGGGTTCAATCCAGGACACACACACACACACACACACACACACACACACACACACACACACCAAAGAGCAGAGGCAGGGCGCTAAGTCTTATCAATCCAGCAAAAAATGTGAGAAATTTCTGTAAAATGAGAAGAGGAAATGTCTTCCCAGCAAAGCTAACTAATGAAAACCAAACTAAAAAAACAAAAACAAAAATAAAAACAAAAACAAACAGAAAAACCCAAACAACAGCAAAAAATCTGAGCAACAAATGTCCACTCTTCTTACCAAACCCAAAATACAATCCTTCTAAAATGTCAGTTTTGTTTAACAGATGGAGTTTTGAGATATAAGACCCATTTGATAACTACAGATTTCCCGGCATAACCAGTGGAGGAACATTTTTTTCCCTTAAGTATCATTCAATGATTATAGGAGGAAAATATTACCCCATAACTATTTTCAAATACCATGTTAGCAGTAGGATTTTTTCCCTAAAAATTCTGTATAGACCTTTGATGCATGGAATCCAATGGTTCTGTTGAAGCAGATTTAGGGTTCCTGAATTCTGTTACTTTATATGGTACCTTCTAGGCTCCTCGTAGCCATGAGATACCTCATCAGAATTCTAGGGCTCCTGGATCATGGCTTGAAAGCTGTTCATCAGAACAGCTGCTTTGAACCAGATTTTGGGCTTGTGATATGTTAAGCACTTATGTTACCCTCACCCTCCATACTAGATGAACTTAAAAAAGTATAGGAGCAAAAAGACTGGCAAAATCCTCCCAAAGAAAAGCAAAATTGAAACCCATGTTCTCATCTATTTACAATGTCAGGGAACCAAAACCAATAAAAAAAAAAATCCTAAGTGAGAACAACTTTCCATCAAGATTACAAGGGAGATAGCTTCTTCTCTCTTGCATGTTAATTGAAATTAGGATTTATGATCTGTGATATGATCATCAATCAGTTTTAACTGCATTTTGCAGATAGTAGCAGCTGTGGATATGGGTGCTGGGCTTAATGATTATGTCATTTCTGGCAAGCTCCACTCAGATGTGCTTTGAATGAGCAGGATGTTCTTTTCTTTGCAAAGGCAATGTGTACTCAGTTTTAGGCATGAATCATAATCAAGTCACCCATTTAAGGGTCAACATCCTCTGCAGTCGTGAAAAGTTAGAGATTCTCAAGCCTATCATCCTTCTTGATTCTATTTTTTTAGATACTGAATGAAAAGTGAGAAGAGATGGGAAAGGGACCAGAGAAAGGATGAGAGTAGTTCCTCCAGTGTAAAGAAGGAGAACTAGAAGGTTGTGGTAGGCCCATAGTCGTCTCAAGGGCCAACACACTCCAGCATAAGACTATTGTTGGGATGTGGTCTACGTCCAACAAAAGTCAGGTTGAAATTCATATAGTAATGTTAAAAGATGTAGTGGAAACTTTAAGAGGCATTTAGTCACAGGGTCCACCCTCATAAGGGGTGAGTGTGCATTTCACAGCACTGGGTTAGTTATTCTTAAGAATGAGCTGTTACAGAGTGAGTCAGGCACCCCGCATCCACTGTGCAGTGTGTTCAGCTTCTACTTGTGCCCACTTGCTCTTATGCCTTTCCACTAGAAGCTGAAAGCTGTGTGAAGCCCTCATGGATGTGTCTGCCTGATTTTGGACTTCTCAGCTCCAGAACTATTGACTGAATAAACTACTTTTTAAAATAAAATTTCCACTCTTGGAAATTATGTTATAGCAACAGGAGAGATGACTACCTGAAATTCAAAGATGCACTTGAGATTCTCTTCCTGGTCAAGAATCCTTGTTCAGGTGAAGCATAGTCTCATTAAATTTTGGGGCAAAGCAACTTAAGTTTACAGACCAAAAATTAGAGATAAATAAGGACTGCAAGGACAGCCAACATTTTCCCTACCCTTTCAAGGTCAGTGAGGACTCAGGATATAGGGAAAACTTCACTGTAATATCCTATAACTCAGTTGTGCCCCAAATTTTCTGATCAAATAGATTATGGGGTCACAGAGGAATGTGATTGATGATATATAGTGTGCCTAAAGAGAGTCACATGTAGAGAAAACCTTCTCTCAGGCTTTCACAGAGAGAAAACTGGTCAAGCAATGGCTATGACTCATCCTCATGGCTGACACTGACAAAGGATCTACAAAGTGTGGTACAGGGTTTCAGAATAAACCCTGAGGGGACTTGACTGACCTTGTCAGATACAAAAATTACATTTTTTGTTATATAGGTCTTGATTTTTCTTGGTCATAACCATCCAGCAGAAAAATGTAACAATGAGGCATAAAAAGTAAAGTCATATTAATATGCTGAGCTGCAAAAAGGTTCAAGTCAACAACTTCTGACAATGCCAGTCCTTGAGTTGGGAGAAGACTCCAAGGATAAGTGAGGAAATGACAGTGTGCCCCCTCAAAAGAAAGAAATGCTGATAAGAGATATTACAGTGTTAGCTTTTCCTGTGGGCATTTGGGCTGAGTCCTCCTGAGGCCCTGATGGAATTACATGAGAGAAGCTGGACACTTCCCTTAGGGGAAGATGCCTCCAGCAATGTTAACCTTATGTGTATCTTCTGGCTGAGTGCAGCAGAGAAACTCTCTTGGTCCCAGACAAAAAGGTTCTGAAAAAAGAGACCTAGGAGCTACATAGAGGTGGGCTGGTAAAATCATTTTGCCAAAGGGATGCAGGCTTAGGCATCAGCAATAACTGCCACAGAGCTGCATTTGAAATAGATCCAAGTATCTGAAAGGGACTCATCATGAATTTATTGAGTTTGTAAAACATAAAGATATTTTTTAACAGTCTAAGGCATTTTACAATTAGGTGATCCACTGGAAGTGGGCAGAAGTTGTCAAAGATGTAACAAAGAGAAAAGCTCAGAGAAAGAGGAAAACAAGATCCAAAGTGAATTTCTGCAGCTTTAAAAATGATTGGTTCATTTGGAATATATTTATTGAGTAGGTTGGGGATATATCTGTCACAAGAGACCTGCATAGCATGCACAAAGCCCTGGAAATGTATCACCTCTAATGTACTAGTATTGCTCTAAGTTCTAAATTTGTAGAGAATAGAACAGCAATAAAAATCCAAAAATTCCATGTGGGAGAGAGAGAGGGAGAGAAAGAGAGAAAGAGAGACAGAGACAGACAGACAGAGACAGAGACAGAGAGAAAGAGACAGACAGAGATCATGAATAAGTTTACAGTGTTCTTGATGATCACGCATGTAAGAAGGAAAATGTAGCAAGAGAAAAGGAAGCAGGAAGTGAGAGGCTGAAGCTGATTTTACAATTTTTAAGAGCAGAATATATTTACTGGGGGAAAGACCACTTCTGTTTGAGAGAGGGATAGAAGGGGACCAAAGTGAGTTGCTAAGCAATCTGCCTTTCCTTGGGATTTTATAGAGCAGAATCATGAGTTAAGGCAGGTCTATGGTGGGAAAAATGGGAACTTGCACATGAGGTGGGACAAAACTATGGTCAGCCAATATGACTACAAGCATAATTGCTCAGGTAAAATCGATTAACAGGGATCAAATGGGAAAGTGAGTCAGGCAGCAAGCGGTCATGAATATAGAACAGGGGCTTTTCTGGTACAGGGTGGCCCACAGCAGAGGTCCCTGTCAGATACATTGCCTTCCATATCAGTACTCTAAGGATGTACTGCTAACCTACTGCCTACCATTTCTA
This sequence comes from Ctenomys sociabilis, assembly GCA_004027165.1. NCBI lineage: Eukaryota > Metazoa > Chordata > Mammalia > Rodentia > Ctenomyidae > Ctenomys > Ctenomys sociabilis. The sequence goes on from PVKA01002189.1 coordinate 72,094, forward strand.
TTTAACTCAGCTGCCTATAACATTCCCTCCTCTGAAGGAGTAACTTAAACTGCTGTAAGGGAATAATGGGTGATGACCACCCTGGCTTTTTCAGGCAGAAAGGGGTTGTGGTTGTTGATCAGCAGTCAGAGATACTCTACAGAGGGTCCATCTAGAGGCTGTCAATAGATACCAGGCATTTCCATCTTGGTGTATAGCTTTGAGTTTGGAGGAGACAAAGGCAAAGAAACAGTTAATTATGCACACACCTATTAATAACATCAACAGGATAATTATGAATACAGTCAAAGATTTTCACAAAGAAGAGACAATAATGACTTTTTATAAAGAGCATAAGAGTAAGGCCTAGAGAAAATTTGAGTCTGACATGATAGTGATCTGTTATTTAATACCCTGAGCAGCTTTAGAGACATTAGCAGAAGGATCAGGGATGTAAACTCAACATTTAGTTTTTACAATTTTATTTATTTATTAATTTATGTATTTGTTACACAATCTCACTATGCAGCTCAGACTTATAGTGATCCTACAGCTTCCCTAGTGCTGGGATTATAGGCCTGTGCCACCATGCCTGGACTTGATGGCTGGTTCAGTGTGCCTGGGGGTGGGGCTTGCATGACATGTGGTATTGGGGATCAAACCCCGGTCCCTGTACGTGCCTAAGCAGGCACTTAGTCTGCTGAGCTATTTTGCTGGCCCTTAGTTTTTACAATTCAATAAGTATCCCCTTGTGCTCCTGTTAGAACATATAATGCCATCTGATTTTGGAGGATTGCCTATTTTATTAATTTTATTTTTTTAGTTAGGAAAGAGACCAGCTATGGTGGCACTTAAGGTCCACAGCATATAGTTAGTTGAGACCTTGAACTGTGTTATATAACCCTTTCTCTAGACAAGATCTGGTAGATTTCAATAAAAGGAATCTAAAAATAATTTAGCATATTTGTGTAGGCTTTATCTGTATGATTACCTGAGGTCAGGCTGCCTCTAGGCAAGAACAAAGTCTTTGAGAAATTATATCATATGTAATCAAAACATGAGTATTTGAGCTAACAGGTAAGTTTAGAAACTTTTTAAGAGATAACAATTGTAGCCCACTGGCTCTTAGGCCTCTTCATTGATGGAGTCTTATAGTTTGCTATAAATCCCTCTAGCTTTAGTTATAATACCTTTAAATTTTTGAGGACTTAAAACCAGATTAATACCATTTTTTCTGTCAATGATTTTAAGTAATGTAAATAAAGGCACATTGGCAGATTTTCCTGGTTATGTCTTGTGAGAAAACAATGATATTAGTAAGTATTTTATTTTGTACTTATATATATTTTTTACTTTTTCTTTATTGAAGAATATAGAATAGTGATAAACACCAGCATGAAAACAATACAAAATTTCACTAAACAAAGTAATAGGAATTCAACAGTGGCTGTTGTATTGCATGATGTTATCTTCAAATTATTTGTTTTGTTTACCAGATATAAATGTCAAAAATTGGTTTCAAAAAAAAAGCAGAGCTTCCTTTGTTTTGCAATTTAAGACTAGGAAATTTGCAGAATATTTGCAGTAAGAGAATAGGGAAATATTGTTTTTTTTTTTTTAATGCAGGGAACACTTTTTATTCAAAACCCATCAGAGAATGGACAATTTGGGTCTGTAACAAAGCATTTATGTTTTAAAGTACAGGTCAGTAACTGAATGGGAGCATACATTGCTACATAGGAATTAACTGATCAGACCACAACTTTC
>PVKA01002189.1:73939-130102 GCA_004027165.1 Ctenomys sociabilis
CTTCCACAGAATCCACACCAACCTCCTCATAATCCTTCTCAAGGGCAGCCATGTCCTCCCGGGCCTCAGAAAACTCCCCTTCCTCCATCCCCTCACCCACGTACCAATGAACAAAGGCACGCTTGGCGTACATCAGATCAAACTTGTGGTCCAGGCGAGCCCAGGCCTCGGCGATAGCTGTGGTGTTGCTCAGCATGCATGCAGCCCGCGGTACCTTAGCCAGGTCTCCACCAGGCACCACAGTGGGGGGCTGGTAATTAAGGCCCACCTTGAAGCCAGTGGGACACCAATCAACAAACTGGATGCTGCGCTTGGTCTTGATGGTGGCAATGGCAACATTAACATCTTTGGGGACCACATCACCATGGTACAACAGGCAGCAAGCCATGTATTTACCATGGCGAGGGTCACATTTCACAATCTGGTTGGCTGGCTCAAAGCAGGCATTAGTGATCTCTGCTACAGAAAGCTGTTCATGGTAGGCTTTCTCAGCAGAGATGACAGGTGCATATGTGGCCAGAGGGAAGTGGATGTGGGGATAGGGCACCAGGTTGGTCTGGAATTCTGTCAGATCCACATTCAGGGCTCCATCAAATCTGAGGGAAGCAGTGATGGAAGACACAATTTGACCTATCAACCTATTCAGGTTAGTGTAGGTGGGGCGCTCAATATCGAGGTTTCTCCGACAGATGTCATATATGGCCTCATTGTCTACCATGAAGGCACAATTTGAGTGCTCCAGGGTGGTGTGGGTGGTGAGGATGGAGTTGTAGGGCTCTACTACTGCTGTGGAGACCTGGGGGGCTGAGTAAATGGAGAATTCGAGTTTGGACTTCTTGCCGTAGTCGACAGAGAGACATTCCATCAGCAGGGAGGTGAAGCTAGAGCCAGTGCCCCCGCCAAAGCTGTGGAAAACCAGGAAGCCCTGCAGACCTGTGCACTGGTCAGCCAATTTCCGAATTCGGTCCAAGACGAGGTCAGTGATCTCGTTGCCAATGGTGTAGTGCCCACGGGCAGAGCTGTTGGCAGCATCTTCCTTGCCTGTGATGAGCTGCTCAGGGTGGAAGAGCTGGCGGTAGGTACCAGTACGCACTTCATCAATGACTGTGGGTTCCAGGTCTACAAACACTGCCCTAGGCACATGTTTGCCAGCACCAGTCTCGCTGAAGAAGGTGTTGAAGGAGTCATCTCCGCCCCCAATGGTCTTGTCACTTGGCATCTGGCCATCGGGCTGGATGCCATGTTCCAGGCAGTAGAGTTCCCAGCAGGCATTGCCAGTCTGGACACTGGCCTGGCCAACGTGGATGGAGACGCACTCACGCATGGCTGCTGCTTCGCGATTGCCGAGCGGATGGAGACGAGAGGAGAGGTTGCTGCTTCTTACAGCACGACTCTTAGGCGGTCGATGTAAGAGAACCTTTGTCTTTTAATTTGAAAACACTTGCTAATAATGACTGAAATCATGACATTTTAACATCTACCCATGTTTATGTTAATTAGAAATGGGGAGATATACACAAAGATTGGATATTTAATATATTTTTAAAATGTAGTCTGTATTTTTTTTTACCAGTCAAAAGGCACATAATATATTTTGTTGTAAAACATTAGACAATGTTAGGATTAAGATATATAATCTGAAAGGTCACACCTGTATTTACTATCAACATGAAATGCCCTAGGAGTTACATCATAAATCAACCAGAGGAACTCATATACTCTTGTCATGACATACACAGCGTTCAGTCAGATTAAACCAATGTCCCATTCTGTGTTTTGGATGTAGTCCCTGGCTGTCCACAAGGGACCTCTGGGTGAACTGTTCTCTCTACCTGTCACCTCCAAGAAGGATCCCTTAATAATAATGACTAGAGGAAAGAAACCAGCCCATTGCTGGACATTGGCACGGGTTTCTTTGTCCTTCTCCAACTCTGACCTTCCTTCCTGTCATTGTACCTCAATAAAATAGTTATTAAAATACCTTGCTTAAACTTAACTGAGACAACTTTTTCTTCATCTATTCCTTTTAGTTTTTCCAAAAGCCCAGCTCTCATCCTGGAAAGATTGTATCCTGTGCAAACACAATCTGAATATATTCAGATTGGTAACTAATCAAAATGATGCTGACACTGTTTTTTCCAAATTGCTGTTCATGTACAGAGACTTAAGAGTATTTCATTGGTCAAAACAGATTCCCAAGGACAGACAGAGTCCTTTCAGGGTATAGAAACATCTATAAACAGTGTGTCCAATGTGTCAGAGCCAGTCTTGTCTTTAGAACATAAAACTGAGAGCCCCAGTGTTACAAGATGCTACAATCTTGAATGGACAGACAATGAGGGCTCTCAGAAGGTGACTGGGGAGCATGAGGGAGTGAGCCCTTCAGATGTGCAGGAAGGTGGAGTCTAGGTGGAATAATACCACACACAGGGAACACTCGTAGAAGAATGGACAACAGCTGAGCAAGGAGAGCAAGAGTGAGAGTAGAAGGGGCCAGGGTGAGAAAGGAAACCGCAGAATGAAGGCCTGCCTGGGTCTTTAATACCTTCTTAGGATTTATGTTTTGTATTCACCTGAGACAAGATGCCACTGGAAGGTGTTCAGCAAAGATAAGATTAAAAAAATGAAGAGAAACAGTAGAAGTTTTTGGAGTTTGCAAAGAAATGGCAAATAATATTGTGAAACTGGGGGCATTTATGGATGCTTCCTGTAAAAACCTTTTCAAGTACTCACTGCAGGGGGAATATTCTATACACAAGCGTGATTTCTGTTTGTTTCCTGTCTAGCTGAAGATTCTGGAAAGTTCTAAGCATGAATCTTTCCACTAGCTTCACTGAACAATTTTACTTTGAGATTGTTTTTCAGATTAAAATAAACATTTAAAATTTTATTTGGGTAGAGGATTTATTTGGAGACTAGATATTTATTTTAGAATTAAATATTTCTCACTCTCAAAGGATTGTAAAAGAACTGTGAAATATCTTATAAACTGACACTATTGTGAAATTATATTTTCATCTATCTGATTTAGACTATTTGATTGTAATATGAACTGATTGAAGTGATACAAGGTGAGGTGGCCTGTAGAAAAGTAATGGTCACAGGAGAGGCTTTGAAAGAGAGGGGAACCAGAGAAGTTCATTAGGGTAAGGTAGTAGGATGAAGCTTAGGGTATCTTAAGGCACAGCTGCATGCCCTTCTATGCAAGAATTCCTTCTGCTCTGAGCTGCCCCTCTTCCATGCCACCCTGTTTGGAGCCAGCCAACTATGGGCTGAAACCTCAGAATTGTGAGTGAAATAAACTTTTCCTCCTTTATCTTTGGATATGGGGCATTTTGTCTTAAGAATGAGAAAAGCACATATGACCCTCATCACTGAATTAGCCATTAAACTTTACCAAGCTATCTTTTATGGGCTTTTCAAAGGCTACTTTGCCAAAGAGAGCTATAACCCATAATATAAATATGAAGATATGGGAAGTACTGTATCACAGGCTGGAGGAAAAAGGGATGAACAGAAATTCATGCATTCTGTTCTTCCAGAGTAGTAGGGAGGCAAATTTGCTTGGTGTGTATTGAAGCCTGTTTCCCTGAAGTTGGGTTTAGTGATTGGTATGAGCACAGTTTTCTAGGGTATAGTTTAAGGTGTAGTTTTAGTTCTAATTGATAAAATTCACAGACTTTATAATGTGCTTCTACAGAAAGTAGACTTTATAAGTTTCTATAAGATGTAGTTTATTCTAACATGAATGAGGCCTAAGAGAAAAATGTTGATTTGTTCTCCTATACGTATTGTTAAATCAACAGGGGATTCTTTTGCTCAGTTTGGCTAGAAATTGTGAACAGGGAAAATGTAGCTTTTTTACTTTTAACAGCCTGAGTTTTGAATGCCAGTATTATTAGCTCTTGGTGTTAGTAATCCTCTCTCACTCTCATGGAAGCTAGAGCCATCAGCTAGAAGCAGCTCTCAGGGGCTATTCCAGCCACTGGATGCATGGTTGCACGTAATTCTCCATTGCCCTGCATCATTCTTTGTCTGCTAGCCACCCTCAGTAAACCCAGGTCTTTGCAGTTGACCACTATTGGCACCAGCAGCCTTTGATATTATTAATTCTTATGTACCAGCTCAGCCTGCTGTATTGGGACTAGAAAAAAAGATATAGAAAATATACCTTATAAAAGAGGCTTTATTAGGACTTCGGTTGTACTACAAAGAGTAACAGTACACAGATTGACCTGATAAGGATATAGGGAAGTTGCTTATATTGGGAGGGGGGTTGTATATGTGAAGTGTCAGACTTTCTGTTTAGTCATGGGTAGGGGACAGACACCTTGAGGACTTAATGAAGGATGGTTGCAGGTAGAAGAGTTATCCAGAGAAGCTATGGGATGGAGTCATCTGGAATGGACAAACAGCTGAAGCTTGATGCCTGTCAGAGGAGCCGGGGTGTCTGATGAGGACAACACTGGCCTTAAGGGATTTAGAAATGGTTGGAAGATAGAAAAAAGTAGACACAAGGGAGTATTGGGCCCTTTTTTTCTGCTTCACTATGTCTAAGTGTTTAAAGTTGTCGGGAGTAGCTAAAGCTGGAAATGGATGTGTGAGAAGGGACTTCAGGGCCTAAAGCAGGTAAACTAACTCAGTCCTGAGGAAAGCATCCTTCCTGGTTAATATCAGCTATTAGTCAGTAGGCAACCTTGTGTCATGTGATACTAATCTTACAAATGTGTAGATAAATGCCCTTACTGTTGTGCTGGGGATTGTTTCACCAGCCAGGCAGATGGGTCATCACCTGACTCAGATCTTGTTTTCTTCTCTGTCTTTTCCTCTTTCCTGCTGCCATTTCTCCCTGGGATACCATGGATCACACACCAGGAGACTGACAGTTCTCAACGCAAAGTTGTAAACCAGGAGAAGCCATGTCCTAATCCATGCTTTTACCCTGGGCTCCCCAGGAATCTCTAAAGCTCCTTCACTGTACTGTGAGACCAAGGAGTTGCTCAGTGCTGGTGGGCCAGGAGAAGAGGAATAGATAAAAGCCCGCGATTCCCATTGGTGGCTGGACATGTCCCAGTGTGGTATGGAGATACACTAGGTCAAATGTCACACGGAACAAGAGGTGTCAGGTTCCATTTCTCCACCCCTCACTTTTTTAAATAAGGACTTCCAGACAGTTCTAAGCAGCTTTCAAACAATATACCTCCCGAACAATTGAGAAAGAAGACAGCATTGTTGGGAATAGTCCTGTTGAGAGGCTCTCATTAGGGTGACTTGGGGCAGTTGTTCTGTCCTACATTTCTCACAGCAGAGCTGCCTCATTGTTACTCCCCCCATAAAGCTCTCCTCAGCTTTCAGACTAGCCTCATCTCTCCTGAAGACCTAGTTCAACTTGTTCCAAATCCCTCCCCTGTAACATTGTTTTGCTCAGTAAATTATCAAATATTTAAAAATTTTTCTTAGAAGACCAGTAGCACAAAGCAAAACAAAACTGAACAAATAACAATGACCTGATAAATGAGTTCATTTAATGTAGCACACTTAAAAGTAGAGGGCCTCTGGGAGCCTTGCTAGATCCTTCAGATCCATGGCCAAGTTACTTATAAACTGGTTTTACTACATTGTAATAATATTACAGAGCATTTTATTTTATCTATGCTTGTGGTTTTATAGTCAGTTCTAGTTACAGTTAGATTTAAGATATACAGCATAGGTTTTATAAAAATGAGGCCACATATTCACCTGAGGAAACTCATTCTACCCTGTGATAAGCTATGGTCTAACTAGTAATCATTGTACCTCTTATTGCTATCTCTGAGTACCTTCACCAACTAAGCCATAGGCAAAGAAGTGGAGAGGTGGGGAACAGCAACATCAGAAGGGAGAAGCTTGTAGTCTATCCACAGTCTGAGCAGACATCAGCATATTGAGGTCAGCCTCATCAATTTCACATGATACTAGACAAGACTCTCTTCTGTTTCAGGATAATATAGAGTTTCACCATTTAGGTAGATTTTAGAGACTATGGCATCATCTGATGCATTTTGTTCTGATGAAGGGCATAAAATATGAAGGTCTCCAGCTGTTTAGTATAAGTTTGAAACCTGCATCAAGTTGTGTGACTAAGGTGTTAATTATCTTAGGATGCTTAGGAGAATCATAGAGTAGGTGGATTAAACAATGGATATTCACTTTGCATAGTTGTGGAGGTTGGAAGCCCAACTGCAGGGTGCTAGCATGGTTGGTTTATGGTGAAGGTTGTAGTGGTTAATCTTCGTTATCAGTTTGACTAGTGTAAGTGACTCCTGGAGAGGTGATTGGATTGTGAGGACTCTAATCTCCTAAGTTGCTTAAACTATGGATGAGTTCATAGCTTAATGGGCTGTGAAGAGATGGGAATCTAGTTGTTGAAAGTGTACCAGAAGAGTCATATCTTTGGCTCAGTGGTCCTCTACTTTTAAGGGTTCCACATTAAATGAACTCTAGTTTGCCAGCTCATTATTATTTGTTCATTTTTGATTTGCTTTTTGCTACTGGTTTTACAAGAAAAATTTTTGAATGTTTTGATAATTTATTGAGGAAAACAAGTTTACAAGGAAGGGGTGTGGAACAAGCTTCAGGGGCTATACTTTGTCCCAAGCCCCATTCTTTCTGAATCTTTCTAATAAATTTGGGTTTTCAGCTATTATGTAGTCTTCCTCTGCCATACATCATGACATCTGACTATGAACCGAAACCTCTGGATCCATGAGCAAAACTAAACCTCTCCTGAATTGCGGTTGTCAGCTATATTTGTACTAGCAAAGAAAAACTGATCAGTACTGGGATCTTCTCTTGGGTTGCAGATGGCCTCTTTTGTGCTGTGTGTTCACATGGTGAGATCATTTTCTATTCTTAAGAAGGGTCTGATTTCATGATGGGGACCAAACCTTCATGACCTCAACTAATTCTAATAACCACACAAAGGCCCATCTCAAATGCCATCGTATTAAAGGTCAGGGTTTCATTGTATGTATTTAGGTGGGGCACAATCATTATTTCCATTACATGAAGTTTATCATGAAGTTGAACATCTGTTTACCCAGTGTCCTTCGAATATAAATTTCTGATCACACTCTACAATTTAAAAGATGGACAGTGTATTTTTCTATTTTTATTTTTTTAAAAATAATTTTATTGAGAAAAAATAGCAATGAGACAGTTTCAAAACTGATTAGAACAGTTTCAAAAATTTATACATTGCTTATTGTTGTTTTAGTGGTTATTCATTGTACAAGATGCAGACATGATATCCTGTCCACAAACACTATAGAACAAATCTTTCTATTCACTGAAGTAAGAGAATGTAGCTGTATATCTATCCCAATTATTTTGAATATATGGATACAAAATGTTCATCTTTATTCCCTTTTTTATTTAGTTTTGTCAGAGAAGGGTATTCCATTGTCATCTAAATTTTGTAGGTGTGTGAATTCAATAAAATATTCCAATATTGTCCAGTAGTCCATAATGGTAGTGGGTTTTCTATAAGACTGGTAATGTTAGAAGTTATTGACTTGAGCCTTTTACAGCTCAGCATATTAATATGGCTTTATTTTTTGTACTTTTCTGCCGGATGGTTATGACCAAGATAAAGCAAGACCTATATAACAAGAAATGTCACTTTTGTATCTGATAAGGTTAGTCAAATCCCCTCAGGATTTATCCTGTAACCCTGTACTGCACTTTGTAGATCCTTTGTCAGTGTCAGCCATGTAGATAAGTCATGGCCATTGCTTGACCAATTTGCTCTTTGTGAAAGCCTGAGAGAATGTTTTGTCTCTATATGACTCTTCTTAGGCACACTCTACATCATTGATCACATTCCTCTGTGGCCCCATGTCTTTGATCAGAAAATTAGGGCCACAACTGAGTTACAGGATGTTATAGTACAGGTTCTCCTGTGTCCTGAGTCTTCAGTGACCTTGAAAGGCTAGGGCCAAAATGTTGGCTTGGACAGTGTATTTTAAATTATAAGTGCAATTACAGATAATAGGAAAATAATTAAAGATAATAAATTTAGCATAATACCAATTGATTAAAATTGTTAACAAGAGGTTAACAATAGTTTTCTTTTTCCTAAACACATGTAAATAAATATATATTCATCAACTAATAATACATTTTGAAAACAAAATTTAGTTAATAATTACAGGACTTTAAAAAATCTTTTTACTTTCTTACATAGTGAGCCTTCCCCTTTTCCTTAAAAATAGCTTTTTAAACTTTCTTAAATTTTTTAAATGTTTTATTTATCATAATAATGTCTTATACTTGTGAATTTATAACTTGTGTTATTTAGAAGATTTACATCTGCTTTTAATCTTTATCATTGCTAATGTTTACATTTTCCAGATGGATTTTTTTTTGTTTTAGTTCAGTACTGGGGATTGAACTCAGAACCCTGCACTTGCCAGGCAAGCACTTTTTCTACTGAGCTATCTCCCTGGGCCATTTAAAACTTTTTTTTTTCGCAGATAGATTTTGTGAATTGTATAATTTTTGTTATCTAATCAAGAAGGAAAACATTATTTTTCATTGCTGTTTATATTACATGAAGAATTTGGTATACCATTTATCTCACTATCCATTCCTCTTCGGGTATAAAAGGTTTTAGATTATGTGATTATTTTAAAAATGGCTATACAAACATAGGTGGTGGACTTACTAATTCAGCTATAGTTTTTTCAGGTAATTTTTTTTTTTCGTGAGGGGTGGTAACAGGGATTGAACTCAGGCCCTTGTACTTGCCAGGGAAGCACTTACTCCACTGAGCCATCTCCCTGGCCCTGGACTTACTAATTACTGGTCAGTTTATAACACCCAGATGAACGGAACCAGTGTGGTGTTGAGCGTGGAAGGCCACCTGAGGACTGTTGCCCACAACGCAGCAGAGCTGAAAGGGAAGATGGTATGCTGCTGATTCTCCTGATACGAATTGAGCTGCTCTCACTGTTGGAGGAGCTTGGGTGCTTGCTGTCACTGACAGTAGCTGAGGTTCTCTTCTGGGGTGCTCTGGTCCTTTCCTTGAGCATCACTTCCTGGCTCCAGTGCAGATCTCTCATCATGCTGGCACAAATCCTTTACCCCACTGGCACAGACGTCCTAGCTTCTACCACGGGTCTCTAGGACTTTCCAGGGTAGATACTTGATATAGACTTGCATGAGACATTGCTGTGGCTCAAGTCCTCCAGCTGGACTTGTAGAGCACATTATCATGGACTGTAGGTCTTCAGCTGCACTTGCGCAGAACACTGCCATTTGATTCAGGCAGCTCAGGTGGATTCTTTGTTTCTCTAGCATGTAGACAAATTTCTTGCACTCCTCTGCATTTGACTAAAGTAATCCTATAAATAATGTGTCCTGTGTTAAAAAATATTCCCCTGCAAACCATGACTACAAGGACAGGAAGTTATGCATTTAAAGTATGTATTTTTAATAGAAGCCTAAAGGTGGAAATTTTTCTACATTTTATTATTTTCACAAGCTAGAGAGGTTCAGAGAATTGGCTTGGATCCTGAATCCCAGCATCCTGAATCAGTACTTGGTGTTCTTGCATATCCTATTCCTAGGATAAATTTGGATTTAAACACACACACACACATGCACACACACACACACAGAATTGTAGCTTACACTCAGCTTCCTGATGCTTGAAGCCTATTTGGTCCCCTGTCCATGGTTGTGTTTGGAGCAGTGGTCAATATCAGAAAATACATACATCTTTTTGGAAGTGCACTACAGTTGGAGTACTTCTCAACATCCAGAGTTCCAGATCCCTGATGACCTCTATTTTCTTTCTTCTGGATTGTCATTTTTTTTTTTTTTTAATGAAACAGTAAGCATGAAGAGATATGCTTAATCCATGTTGTACATTACATAGCTGCCCTTGAGGATTTGAATTAATTGCTGCATTTGAGTGTTTGATTTAATTTTTTGCAAAGTGTGGATATATCTTGAAATGTGTGTTGAGTACAACATTGAACTAAATAGGTAGGATTTCACGCTGGCAGCACAGGCCAGGTTGATTTCAAAGAACTGAAATTTAATGGAATGTGGGAGGACTTTTCTTTTGAATTTGGAATGGAATTCAGCCTTTTGTGTTTGGCAGGCACGTGTGTGTTGCTGAGCTAGATCCCTAGTTTTAGGACTCTGCCTTGTAACAGTGTGCTTCTGGATATAACGGGGGTTATTTATTTATTTAAACACAGTCTTTAGTGATCAGTATGATTTACCACTTGAATAGTGTAGTAGATACTTTTAAAGGGTAAGAGATGTTATTCTCCAATAGTATTTGTGTTATAATTATTCCTCGCTTGTTCATTTGTTAGTGTTTTCTGAGTGTCAAAAAGAGAAGCATGCAAATGTACCACAAAAACAATGAGGTTGAGAACTACTGATTTGGAACCTTTCTACTGTTTTCCTCTCATCAGAGCCAACAGCCAAGACTTCCCATTATCTAGACACAGGGATGCACAGAAAAAGCAGTCAACCATACAGGAAAAAAACAAAAAACAAAAAACAAAAACCACACACACACACACACACACACACACACACTCACACACACACACACACACACACACACTCACACAAATGTTTTACAGTTTCAGCTTTTTTAATCACTCCATTTCTGTTATAGATCCACCACCTTTAAATGGAATAAGGAAAACTCTTTTATCACTAGGGTAATTCTGATATCAAAATTTATTTATTTTTATAGGTACAAAAGAATTTTATCTCAAGCAGATAAGTCATTTATGACAAATCTACTGCTGTTAAACTAAATAAGGAAACTGAAAGCATTCCATCTAAAATCAAGATCAAGACAAAGGTGTCCATTCTCAATGAACCTATTCAATAAAATATGCAAAAGTTTAGGTAGAGTAAAAACAGATAGAGAAAGGAATATCCATAGAAAAGGAAGAAGCCAAACTATTCTTATTTTCAGATGCCATAATTCTTTTTTTTTTTTTTTTTTGCAGAACCAGGGATTGAACTCAGGCCCTTTATTCTACTGAGCTGTCTCCCTGGCTGCATAATTCTTTACATAGAAGATGCCCAAAACTCCACCAAAGAACTCCTCAAAATAATCATTTGCAAAGTAACAGAATACAAAACCAACACACACAAATCAAGAGGGTTCCTTTACAGAAATAATACATCCACCAAGAAAGAAATTAGAACAATATCATTCATAATAACTTCAAATAAAGTACTTGGGAATTAACAGTTGAAGGAATTGGTAGATTTCTGTAATGAAAACTGTATTATAATATTCTGAAACAAGATTAAAGATAATATAAAAAATGGAAAGACATCCCCTGTTTCTAGTGAGGTAGAAGCAGTGTTGTCCAAATGGTTGGTCTGTCTGTCTGTCTATCTATCTATCTATCTATCTATCTATCTATCTATCTATCTATCTATCTATCTATCTATCTATCTATCTATCTCAATCTCTATCTATACCTTTTCTCAAATTCAAAAGCTTCTGCACAGCAAAGCTAACAACCAACAGAGCAAGAAGATAATGTACAAAGTGGAATTTTTTTGGTCACTTATTTCTCATATCCGAAATATGTAAATAACTAAAAAAATAGAAAGACCCAATAAAATCTAGGTAATTGAAAAGACAATACCATTCTCAGAAGAAGTACAAATGATAATATGAAAAATTGTTTTGCATCCTTGGAAATTAGAGAAATGCAAACCACAAAACGTTGAGGTTCCATCCTACCCAACAAAGTCTGGCTATCATGAAGAACTCATGAAATAATAAATACTGATGAGGTTGAGGGAAAAAAGGAAACCTTCCATATTGTTAGTAAAATGTAAACTAGTACAACCACTATGGAAATTGATATGGAGATACAGCCAAAAATGAGAATATAAATTCCATTTGACCCAGATGTAACTATTGGTATCTTTCAAAAGAGATACCATCATTGTTACAGTGACACATGTATATTGATGTTTATAGCAGAAAAGTTCACAATAGATAAATATTGGAAGCAGGTTGGATGTCTATAAATTGGTGCATGGATAAAAAGAATGTGGAATATATACACAAGGGAGCCGCTTAGCCATAATGAAGCTAATCTTGTGTCATTTGTAGGAAAGCGTATTCACCTAGAGACTGTAGTACTAAGTAAAGTAAATCAGACACATAAAGTTAAGTATTTCATGATTTCTCTTTATGAGGAACCCAAAGTATAAATAGTTTGAAGAGCAAAATAAAAGATTATAGAAAAAAGGTGATAGACTGCAGAAAGGAAAGGGATGTAAAGAGGGAAAAGATGTAAAGAAGGAAATAAAAATCATTAAGGTACAATCTGTTTATGTACCAACCCCCCATGATAAATATATTTACTATGGATCACACACATATAGTAATACAAAAAGAAAAAAGTAATAAAATGCCTCTGATTTCTAATTTTTGAAAAAACATTTATTAAGCTGTCATGCAGCCTACATCCTCCCTTGGAATTCATGATGGGGAAGTACAAGCGAAAGAATTTTTGTGAGTTGTTTTCCCTACTTTTATTGACCACCTAAAAAATTTCAAACTCTTATTTTGTTTTTCTGTATTACATTAAACCTCATGTTCCTGAGCCCCCTATTTTCAGTTAGTTGGAGGCTTTTTCTAAGTGTGTGTACATACTTCCCTTGTAGATGTGGAACATTTTGTGTTTACCATGGCTTTACATTTTCCAACTCCAAATGTTCACTTAGTTTTGTAAGACCAGCATATCTGCAATATCTTCCTGTTTCTGATTTTTTTTCTATTTTGTGTTTCACAATCTTCCCCTAAAAGTATGGTAAGACATACTTTATTTTATGCTATCCTCTCCTTACTTTGCTTTTCCTAAAGTCTCCTGCCTTTAGCTAAGGTTTCTCTGATGGATGACTCTTATTTATGGAAGGGTTTTATTAACATTCATTTTCTTCCCATATGAGAAACAGATTGTATCAGAAAAGTGTCTAGAATGTTGGCCACCAACAAGTGCTCAACATGATTATTTAAAAATCCTGCTTCCAAACTCTGGACCATGATATGCAAACCTAATGAGTTCCATGAGCCCAAGCCTTGGCTCTCCCACAACAATGTAGTCCACAGGCCCTGCAGCTGGTTCTCTTGGTTTCTAAGGGGTCTATAGATTGTACTTCTTTATTTACTTCCTTCAACTGATCACAAAGCTCACTCAAAATTTCCTTTCCATTATATATTCAGTTGAGATTTCCTTGACCCAAGGATGACACTGAATGGTATTATTTCAGCTTTCCTTCAGTAAAAGAAGTAATTTACTCTGCAAGGTTTGTAATTTCTTTGTTTGTTAACTATCAAAGTAGGAATAGTTACCTGGATACCATTTATTTTTCTGTTCTCTTTGTTTTCTTAACAGTCTGAATACGATTCTCTCAGAGTATGAGAAACCATTGACTTCTTATGTTTCCTATGTTTTTATAATTGAGTGTCTTAAAAACAGATCTTGGGCAACTTGGGAGTAGAAAAGTTGGCAAGTGTGAACCGCCTGCCATACTAATTTGACATCTGTTCTTTCTACTTTCAAGCTGTTTCATCTCAAAACATTCTTACAAGTGAGTCACTGCTATTACCCTGATCTTTGAGTGTAAGGTGTTTAGACAACTAGACATAATACAATCCATACATCCTTGGTACCTGTAGCTCAGCAGAATATCAAATAAAATAACCCTTCAAGGCATTAGCTTATGTTTTCTTAAGTACGGAGTCTGGAAATACCTATATAAATCATTTATCTAAGTAGCTGAATAACTAGCTTCAGAACAAGCAGCATGAATGAGCATATAATAGCCAGCTGTGTTGTAAACCCTACTTTCTCTAAGGATACTTCAAGAAATTATTCTCTTGTTCAGTCCTGTATCTGAAATTACTTCTTTGTTAAAGTGAATTCAAAGTATTCAGATTATTAGTATAAGTAATTTCTCATCAAAGTTCAGCAGTGTATTTTCAATTACTCATTGGTAAAGGGAAATATAGTTAAATATGATGGCAATAATTTACAGCCCAATTTTAGCTGAAGTTGCAAGCATTTTTTTTATAACTATTGTAGAAGCTTTCCATTGCTTTGGAATGAACTTTCTATTTCCAGTCTCATTTTTTGGATCTGCTATAGAGCAGTAAGATGGAATAAATGTAAGTAGCAGAATAAGACAGAATGGCATAGAGAGATAAGAGGCATCTGGTTGCTTTATGTTCTCTAGAAAGCAGAGTAGATCCTGACAAGAGCAGTTACTCCATAAATGTTGGTCAATTTAAATGTATAACCTGAATATTCAGACTAAGGGTCTTGATATATATTACTCTCCTGAACTTAGAAGCCTTGCTCCTAGAAAATTTAGTTGGTCAGAGGTAGCCACTTAAGTGTGCTGAAAAAAATAGAACTGATGACATGTTTATACCTAGAGGCTTGCACAGGCCAGTGTCACAGTGGGTACGGAGGCGCCGTGGCTTGGAAGAGATGGCTTGTATTGTTGGGTTGGGAAAGTGCAGTGGTAAGTGTAGAGATCATCCAAGCCAGTGGCCATCTCAGCTGGGGTTGAGTCAAATTTCAGGGTGGAGGGCCCTGCTGCGGAGTATAGAATGTAAGTGGCTTTCACAAGGATACAATGAGTGGTTAGCTCCTTGTATTAAATAGGATACAAAGGGTAAGGAGGATAGTGTCTGCTTTTTGTTTTTTCCTTCAAAGTTTGACGCAAGATGAGATTTCTTTTTGTGCATTTTCTTGAATGAATCCAATGTACTAGGAAAATAGGACTACTAGAATGGGCAAATAATTACAAGAGGTGTGTTGGAAATACCAGATATTCTAACATCTGTGTACTTGGAATCCAAGATGGAAAAATGGGAAATGGTTCAGAAAACAAGGATTTAAAGGAGAATTGTGAGAATGTTCCAATATTAATTAATGTATTAATGTTAATATAAGCCAAATTATAGATCCAGGGATCTCAGAGTAAACAAATTAATGTCTCCTTTCTTGTAAAGGTTCACTTACCTTTACTTTTCACTATACATGGAGCCCCAAGGATCTATCACCTGAAGCCAAGCAGACATGACCATTTGATCTTGTGCTCCCAGATTCCAAAACTGTGAGCTAAATAAATCTATTTCTTTGTAAGTCACCTAGCCTTAGGAGTTCTAACAATAGAACATGCATTAAGACAGACAAAAACAGCACAACTATCTGGAGAGAGGAATTGGGGCAATAACTCTAGTGTTCTACACAATACAAGAAATAATAGTTTTTAAAGACAAACTCTAAATACAAATGCATATTTTAAAACCCAAGGCAACCACTAAAAACTAATGGAGGTAAAACTGAACAATAAATATTTTCAAGTAACAGAAGAGGAGTCTGGAAGGGAGGGGAAAAATTAAAGAACAGATGGAATTAATATAAAATAGCTAGCAAAATGGCAGATTTTATCCAACCATTTCAAAAATCATATAAAATTTTATGAAGCTTGCATTATCTAAATGCTAAAATCAAACAAAGACATAGCAAGAAAAAAATTTAAAAAGTCTTTCAAATATCTCTCATGAACATTGACATAAAATCCTTTACAAAATACTGGCAAAATAAATAGAGAAAATATATATATCGATTGCAAGTAAAGTGTGAGTTATTTTAGGCATGTAATACTAGTCAAATAGTAAAAAATCAATCTATATAACCTGTCATATTGATAATATGACATATCATATCAATAGTTATAGAAAAAAATTGTCTAAATTCATATTTCATTCATTGTAAAAAGTCTCGGAAGACTAGTAATAGGAGGAGCTTCCCTGATCAGAATAAAGGTATTAAAAACCCTTTAGCTGATGTCACTCTTAATATGGAAAGACTGAATTGTTACCCTCTGAAATCAAGAATAGAGTAGGAATATCACTCTTACAACTGCTGTAACTGATAGCGCTGTTTGTCTTAGTGCAATAAGTCAATAAAGAGAAATAAAAGACATGCAAGGCATAAGAAGAAGGAAAACTGTCCCTACTTGTAAATAACATGATTATAAAATCTCAAGGAACTTATAACAATATCTCCTGGAAAGAGTAAGTACATTTATCAAAGTTATAGGATACAAAGTTAGCAAATGAAAATAGTGCTTCTGCACACTAGAATCAATAAATTAGAAATCATAATTTTAATGACAGTAATTTAAGCCAGTTTCAAAAAATAAAGTGCTTACATATAAATCTAAGGAAGATGCACAATATCTGTATGCTGAAACCCACAAAATGATAATAAAAAATTTAAAGAGGACTTAAATAAAGGGAAAACATATACTGTGTTCTTAGATGGAAAAGCTGAACATAATCAAGCTGCCAATTCTTTCTCATATAATCTATAAGTTTAGTGCAACCTCAATTAAGATCTAAATAAGATTTATAATGTATGTAGAAAAATGGCTTTTAAAGCTGGAATAACTAAGATGATTTCGAAAAAGAATAAATTTAGAGGAATCTCATTACCAGACTAAGACATTTAATAAAGCAGCTGTAATCTAGGCAATATGATATTGTTGCAGGGGTACACATATAGATCAACGGAACTAAAGAGACATGCCAGATATAGACCTACACAAAAATAGTAACTTTCATTTTATAAAAGTAGAAAATCATTAAAAGGAGAAAGGATGATCTTTGAAATAAGTGATGTTAGAACTGTGATTTGCATGCATAAAAAGAAAGAAAAAGTGATCTCCATTTTATACCTTATACAAACTTAACTCAATTATATAATAGATATAAATGTACAATGAAACTCTGCAGCTGAAGTCCCTGAAGAGAGACTAGAGACCAAAACAAGCGTCTCAAGTAAAGAAACAATGGCAGAAATCTATAGAGGAAGTCAGATCAGAATTAATCTCTGAAATAAAAAAAAGAAATATCTGAATTAAAAGAGTCTGATGTAAAGAATCAGATGCCAAAACACATACAGGAAATTGGATCAGAAGAAATAATCTCTGAAGTACAAGAATTAATAACTGCTTCTCAAGAAGACATTGATAAAAAGTAGAGGATATTAGAAAAGTGACAGATTCCTTGAATAAACAACACAGGAAAGAAATAGATCACATGAAGCAGAGTCAAAGAGATATAGAGGAACTTAAAATTTCAGTCAGAAGCTTGCAAAACTGAGTGAAAGGGAAGATAGAGCTTCAGATCTTGAAGATGCTATCACAGCTAGAGAAAAGTAAGAAAAGATCTCTTAAAAACAACTAGAAAGCAGGAAAAAGTAATTCATCACCTGCAAGATGATGCAGAGATGAACAATGTGATAGGCATCAATGAGAAAGAAGTCAATATGAATGATATAAAAAGAATATGGGCAGAAATAGTAGCAGAAAGCTTCCCAAATATGAGGAAACAATCTGACATTCAGGTAACTGAAGCACACAGAACTCCAAATAACTTCAACCCAATTAAAAACACACTGATACATATAATAGTCAATGTCCCAGAAATCCAGCACAAGAATGATATACTGAAAGCCGCTAGGGAAAAGAAACAGATCATATTTAAAGGAAAACCCATCAGAATAAAGGCCAACTTCTCTTCAAAACCACGCAGGCAAGAAGATCATGGAGAACAGTATGTACTCTATGAAAACAAATTCCAGCCCAGAATACTATATCATGCAAAACTCTCTTTCAAGTTTGATGGAGAAGTGAAATACTTTCATGACAAAGATCAATTACAGAATTTCATGTTGACAAAGCCAACCCTACCCAGACTACTGAAAAATGTTCTACAGAGGGACCAAAATGATCAAAACTCCATGAATGAGAACAGAAAGAAAGCACTAAATAGGGACAACAATTAAACACAGGACAAAAAGGAGTAAACAACAGCAGGTAAATAATATGTCAATCATAAATCAATACATCACATTTATAACCATCAACGTAAATGGACTCAATTCACCAACTAAAAGAAATAGACTGTCACAGTAATAAGGAAACAAAATCTAAAAGTATGCTATACACAAGAAGCACACTTAACTCATAAAGAAATTCATAGGGAGAAAATTAAAAGATGGAAAACAATACTACACAGCCTAGCACTTCAGAAAAAAGCAGGGGTAGCAATACTGCTCTCACAGTATCAACTTCAAACCATTATTGATCAAATGAAATAAAGAAGGCCATTGTATAAGGATAAGGGGAAATATTCAAGAGGGAGAGGTAACACTCATAAATGCATATGCACAAAACACAGGAACACCCAAATATATAGGACAAATCTTAATGGACATGAGAAATCTAATATCCAATACCATGATCTTAACAGGAGATCTTAGCACCTCCTTGTCCTAAACATATAGGTCAAACAGACAAAAAATTAGCAGAACTGAACAAAACCTTGGAACAAATGGACTTAGTGGACATATACAGAGTGTTCCACCCAACGACAGCTGAACATACATTTTTTTCAGCTGCACGTGGATCATTTTCCAAAATAGACAATTTACTGGTCCATAAGTCATCCTTACGTATATGCAAGAAAACAGAAATTATTCCATGCATATTATCCGACCACAGTGCAATGAAACTGGAAATAAACTAGACAAGAAAACATAAAAACTCCCTAAATAGATGGAAATTAACACCCTACTGAGCAACCATGGGTTCACAGATGAAATTAAACAAGAAATTCAACAATATCTACAATTCAATGAATTCAAACACGACTTATCAGAACTTATGGGATGCGATGAAAGCAGTTCTGAGAGGGAAATTTATAGCTGTGAACTCACACATTAGGAAAATAGAACAGAAGAAATAAAAAACCATAATGTTGCATCTCCAACATCTATAAAAAGAAGAGCAAAACAAACCCAGAGCCCAAAGACTGGAAGAAATCATAAAAATTAGAACAGATATTAATTCAATTGAGACAAAGAAAACAGTTCAAAGAATTAAACAATCAAAAAGTTTCTTCTTTGGATGATCAAATAATAAGCCCCTGGTTAACCTCCTCAAAAAAGAGGAAAGAAGTTGGGTGTGGTGACGCAGGCCTGTAATCCCAGCACTCGGAAGGCTGAGGCAGGAGGAGGGTTGTGAGTTCGAGACCAGCCTGAGCTACAAAGTGAGCCTAAGGCCAGCCTGAACTGCATAGTGAGATCCTGTCTCAAAAGGACAAAAAAAAAAAAAAAAAAAAAAAAAAAAAAAAAAAAAAAAAAAAAAAAAAAAAAAAAAAAAAAAAAAAAAAAAAAAAAAAAAAAAAAAAAAAAAGGAAAGAAAAAATTGAAATACAAGCAATAAGGAATGAAAAGCACATGACTACCATAGACTTAGTGGAAATTGAGAAGATTGTCAATAGCTACTTTGAGAACGTTTACTCTCACACAGTAGAAGACACAGAAGTAATGAGCAGATTCCTAGAAAAGTACAAATTACCAAAACTGAAAACTGAATCAACAAGGTATAACAACACTCAATAATACAGTAACAGCCAATGAAATTCAAACTGTAATGAAAAATCTACCAATAAAGGAAAGTCTATTGTCTGTGTCATCCAATAATGTACAGGACTACAAGATAAACCATGAGGGGACTTCACTGACCTTATAAGAAACATAAAGTACATGTGTTGGTATATAAGTCTTGCTCTATCTAGGTCTTAACCATCCAGCAGAAAGTATATCACGGGGTCATAATATTAAGCTGAGCTGTAAATGGCTATGGTCGACAACTTCTTTGAATAACTCACTATTATTGTGGAATGCTGGACTGTGTTGGATTGTGTTGTCGAGTTCAAGCACCTAAGTTAGTTGAATGACAATGGAGTGCCCACCTTTGACAGGTGTAGACAAAGGAAGGGGTATAGAAAGGGAAAATCATGATGTGTGTGTATAGACAGTATAGTTGGGATAGATAACGCCGTGCTTCTACATAATCCTATGAAAGATTTGCACTAATGGTGGTTGGATAGGATATTATGTCGGCTTCTAGTACTATAGACAACCACTAGGAAAATAACAAGGTAGAAAGTACTAATTATTGAATCTTTGATGTAATTCAGGTATTAAAAAATATGATACGCAAACAGCTACACTCTATTTACTGATAAAAGACATATGGTATAATGATGTCTGTAAGTGTACTATCATGTATGCACCTTCTATGATACCAAAACATTATGAAAACAGTTTGCCATGTATTAATTTATCAAATCCATCTTGTCAAGGTATCTTAAAACTGTCTCATTGATATTTGTACTTCAATAAAACAAAAATAAAAAACAAAATAAAAAACAAATGAGCAGGTCTTGATGGAATCACAGCTGAATTCTACAATAAATTCATGGAATATTATAATCCCTATCCTCCTCAAACTCTTCAGTGAATTTGAAAAGGAAGCAATCCTTCCAAAATCATTCCTTGAGGCAAGTATTATACTGACAGCAAAACCAGGGAAAGATGTAACTAAAAAAGGAAACTACAGGCCAATCTCCCTCATGAACATAGATGAAAAAATCCTTAATAAGATCCTAGCAAATAGAATACAGGAAATCATCAAGAAGGTTATGCACCATGACCAGGCAGGACTCATCCCAGTGATGCAAGAATGGTTCAATATATGCAAATTTATAAATATAATGTACTATGCCAATAGAGCCAAATATAAAAATCACATCTCGATGCAGAAAAGGATTTTGACAAAGTCCAACACTCATTCAAGTTCTAAGCCCTACAGAAAATTTGAATAGAAGGCTCCTAATTCAATCTGATAAAAGCCATTTATGACAATCCAACAGCTAACATAATTCTAAATGGGGAGGAACTGAAATCTTTTACTGTCAGATCTGGTACAAGACAAAGATGTCCTTTATTACTCCTCCCATTTAATATAGCTCTGGAATTGTTAGCTAGAGCTATTAGACAAGAGAGAGAAATAAAGGAATAAGAATAGGTAAAAAGAAGTTAAATTATCACTATTTTCAGATGACATGATACTTTACTTGGAAGAACCAAAAAACTCCACCTTGAAGCTAGTAGATTAATGCATAAATTCAGTAGCAGGATACAATGTCAATATCCAAAAGTTAATAGTATTCCTCTACACAGATAACAAACACACTGAGATGGAAATTAGAGAAATAATACCTTTTACAATAGGACTGTGGAAAATGAAATACCTTGGAATTAATCTAACTAAAGAAGTCAAAGATTTTTTCAAGGAAAATTACAGTATTCTGAAAAAAGAGATCATAGAGGATTTCAGAAAATGGAAAGATATTCCCTGCTCCTGGATAGGAAGAACCAACATTGTGAAGATGGCCATACTACCAAAATTGCTGTACAGGTTTAATGCAATCCCTATCAACCACCAGCAACATACCTCCAAGATCTAGAGAAATCATTCCTAAAATTTATTTGGGACCAGAAAAGACCTAGAATAGCAAAGGCAATCCTGGGCAACAAAACCAAGGCAGGAGGCATTAGAATTCCTGACTCAAAATTATACTACAAAGCTACTGTGATAAAATCAGCACAATGCTGATTGGCAACAAAATAGACCTGAGGATCAATGGAACAGATTAGAAGATGCAGAAGCCTCTACTAATACAGTCAGCCACCTTATCATTCTTATTTTGGGCAGAACAGGGGGTTGAACTCAGGCCCTTGTGCTTGCCAGGGAAGTGCTTATTCCACTGAACCATTCTCCAACCCAGCCACTTTACCTTTCACAAAGGGGCCAAACCTGCTTCCTGGAAGAAAGATAGCCTTTTTAACAAATGGTGCTGGAAAAGCTGCCTCTTTACATGCTGAAAACTAAAACTTGAACCAGGTCTATCACCATGCACTAAGATAAAGTCAAAATGGATTAGAGATCTAAACATTAAAACAGAGAGTACTTAAAAAACTAGGACTGGAAATCCCATTTCACCAGATATTCCCCTACTGAGAGTTTTCCTGGAGGAACTGAAAACCTCATATCATATGTGTACCTATGTTCACTGCACCTCAGTTTGTGAGAACCAAATGTTCGAAACAACCAAGATGCCCATCACCTGAGAAATGGATGAAAAAATGTGGTATTTTTATACAATCAAGTATTACTCAGCTATAAAATATGATAAACTTGAAGCATTTATATTTAAGTGGATGCCACCTGAAGATACACTCATAAGTGAAATAATCAGACACACATGTGTAGATATCATATAGTCTACCTCGTATAAGAACTCAAAAGAAGAAATACAAATAGAAATGTATAATACAATTAAAAGAAAGCAAGAACTTGAGGTTTTGACAATGAAGAGAGGGTAAGGATAAAAGCTAGGAAACAGAACAGGGTCAAGCCATACATTTGTATGTACAAGATGGGTAAGGCTATAATCCTGAGAAACTTCAGCAGGTTTTTGAAATAGCAGTTAATTAGTAGGATTCTCACCCTGACAGCTGTATATACTGATACCTGTGAACTAAACAACTATACTGAAGATCGAAATGTGTAATAGTAGGTTCGTGGTTGGAATGCCTGTCTTTCTGGTCTTCTAAATATGTACTGCTTTTCTTGACATAGCAATTATTGCCATACAGTCTTGCAAGTATATGTTTGTTTTAAAAAAAGGGTAATAAATGAAAAAAAGTGGCAAGAAAAAATATATCACAGGACTGTCCTGCTATGATGCTGCTATAATGCTGTGTATGATTGGATTTGTAAGTCTCTGTGTAAAAATATGCAATTGTTTATTCGTATTTTAAAAATATTTTTAATTTTTAATTTTTTTTGTCCATTTTCTGTAGGGATGTAAAGTTTAACATATCAATAATTGATTGAAAAAATACCTGTTCCGTGTTATTCCTAAAAGATGTTTGATATTTAGGCAGATAGTTAGGTTAAACCCAACTGCATATGTTGTAGGATAATAATAAACTTCTCTTTTGGAGGGTTAAGAACCTAATTTTTGCAGACCAAAAATTAGAGAAAAAGAAAGGCTTCGAGGACAGCCAACATTTTGGCCCTAGCCTTTCAAGGTCAGTGAAAACTTAGGACAAAGGAGAACCTGTACTGTGTCCCAAATTTTCTGATCAAGGAGATTATGGAGCCACAGAGGAAAGTGATCAATGATGTAGAGTGTGCCTAAGGAGAGTCACATGGAGAGATAAATTTCTCACAGCTTTCACAGAGAACAAATTGATCAAGCAATGGCCGTGACTCATTCACATGGCTAATACTGGCATAGGATCTACAAAGTGCGGTACAGGGTTTCAGAATAAATCCTGAAGTACTTGACTGACATTATCAGATACAAAAGTTACATTTATTGTTATATATGTCTCACTTTATCTTTGTCTTAACCATTCTGCAGAAAAGTATTAAAACAAGGTATAAAAAGTAAAGACATATTAATAGACTGAGCTGTAAAAGGCTCAAGTCAACTACTTCTGCCATTACCAATCCTATGGATAACCCACTACTGTTATGGACTACTGGACTATATTAGAATATTGTGCTTAATTCATGCATGTACAATATTTAAATGACAATGGAATATCCTTCTCTGAAGAAACTAAAGAAAAAAGGGGATACAAATGAATGACTATTGTGTATCTGTGTCCAAATTAGTTAGGATAGATATACAGCTACATTCTCTTAAATAAATAAAAAGATTTGTTCTAACAGTGTTTGTAGACAGGATATCATGCCTGCATCTTGTATAATGAATAACCACTAAGACATCAGTATGGAATGTATTTATTACTGAAACTGTCCTACTAATCTGTTTTTACACTCTCTCATTATTTCTCAATAAAATTATAAAAAATAAATACAAAATGTAAAGATATATTTTTAGAAGAAAATATAGGACCACAGAAACCCTTTTCCAGTTCTGGTCAGAGAGCAGTAGTTGCACTGGTGTCTGCTTATGCCACATCTGCAGCCCGCACTATTTATTTTCCCTGAATCCCTGCAACTGCAATGTCATTTCTGGGGCTGCCTCAGAAAGGATGCAGAGAATAAAAGGATAAAAAAGAAGATTTCTTTCTATGTTTGTATCTTCCAGGGACAGTCTTCTGAGTAAAAAGTGAGGGTTTCTCTCAGATCTTCATTCACAGTTACAGCGCAGCTCCTGAATCTGCAATATCTAGAGTCTATATTGGGAGCTGTGGAATGAAACAAAGGAAATTTGCTGCCATCTGGTTTGTTCTTTAGCATTTGATTTTTCTCCAAAGCATATTTTCTGTTATTTACTTATCAGAACCCCAGATGCTATTTTGTGTAATCTGTTTAAGGATTTTTGTAGTGCTTTGTGCTAGGGTTAGGGTGGCATGTGTGCCCATCACCTCAGCAGACTCTCTCTACTAATTTCTGTCCACCCCTCTCACCTCAACTTTTTGACTAAAGAAGTCAGTTTTGTTTGCTGGCTGTTATTTGGAGAGGGATTAACATTTAGTTCTAGCTAACAAGATATAAGGGGTATGTGCGGAGGCTTCTGAGAGAAACATTTCTCCTTGATAAAAAGATAACTCTGTGGAAAAATTCCACCTTCTTTTGCATAAGCACATAATGCTTGCAAGTGTGGATACCATCTTGCACCCCAGGAAAATCTTTTCAAACTTATACAAAAGCAAAGTTGATGACCAGCAATTACCGAGGGGTGAATTAGCCAAACCTGATGCCATTCTATGTGGGATCATAAATTCCCAATGTTTAGGGCATTGTTAAGATGGTACTTTAAAATTACAACCCAAATACTTCTAAGTAATAAACTAATGTTTGATATTCTAATTTAGGGACACAGCCATAAATGAAATAACTATGATGGAATTTAACTTCCCTCAGTAGTCTTTACATTTAAAACATCATTGTGAGTTACTGGTTAGAAGATTTGGTGCATAAAAATTAATATTTTGGTGTTTTTAAATTATAAACCTAAAATATGAATATATGGACTCAAGTAATAAATATAGGTTCAGATAAATATGAGTTTTAGTATAATTATTCGTTATTCTTTGTTGGATTTGGAGATAAAATTCTAATCTTTTATCCCTTTGTTCACTATTCAAAAATATTAATTTTGTATCTGTTATGAGCCAGAAACTTATTGTGGATATCTGGTGTACCAAGATGTATAGGAATGTTTGCTGTTCTTCAAAAGTTTACAATCAGAGATGACATAAACAGAAAGAAGTGCTCCAATTAAAATGCAGAGAGATACTGCAATAGGTATATGTATGAAATTACTATAGCAATATCAAAGGAAAAGAGCTATTTTGAGGTATGGTTTTTCTTTTCTATAATAATGGATTTGTATTTATAATACTCATTCAGTGTTTTGCTTCCTTTGTTGACCCTGTAGAAGTTTCACATCGCTTTGGTCTCTGGGCTTCTGCTCCACCACACATTTCTGCTCAATGGATGCTCTCAACCTTATTTGCACAATGGCAACACCAGGGCAGCTGTAGCAACCACTGAAGCCTTCGGGCCACCCTCAGAGATCATGGTTTACTTGGTGGGAGCTGTATCCTACATTTGGGATTCTTTACAGTTTTCTGTATTGTTTAATTTTCAGCCAAGATTGTCGACCCCAGTTGGAGGAAATGGCCTTGGGCAGATCTCTCACATCACCACAGAAGCTCTTCACTCAGGGCAGAAGCCATTTTTTATCTTCTTTCTACCTTGAGGTACATCGGGGAGGAAGGAGGTTGCCTGTATGTGCTGTGCTTCATGATGTAGGTCTTTAATCATTTTGTTTTCACTATAGTGTAGCAGAAAATGTCCTTCTCTCAGCCAGTGTACTTCAGTTTGTTAGTTGCCCAGGTAACAGTTCTGGTTACTTTTATTTCTTAGAAACAGTTGGTCATTGTGATGCACATCGTGTAAACCAATCCCCAATTGCCAAGCCATTTTGACTGTGCTTTCTGCTTGCTTGTCTCTTATAAAGCTCAGGCCACCAGAGATCAGGGCCTGATATTTTGAGGAATGATCCCTATCAGGCCTGTTGACTTAAAATAACACTACCTCCAAATCCTGGGGTACTGTTTTGATGTTGCCATTGCAACAGCTCTTCCCTCTTTTTATCCTTTGAACTTAACTTGAAGTATCTAGAGTTGCTTTCACTTCATTGACTGATTTTATTTTTTCTGTTGTTGTTTGGCTGAAGTTTTTGTTCTCTCTCCATTAATATCAGTGATGTTTAATTTTTCAAGAGTATTCAAAGTTTCTGACTTACTAATTGGCACTAATACTTATTACCAGCACTATTTAAAGTAAATTTTAATATCTTATTTTTCTTATTTTGTTACATTTGGAAAGGGATGGATAGACATATCTGTGTTCTTACAGATAAATTTATTTTGTCTTACCATCTCAGTCTCCATTTGTTTTCTACTTCTAATAGATATATAAAATGTGGAAAGAGATGTTTTACAATTTATATAAATCCTATTTTTGTTTTATATAATTGGTATTTTATATGAAGCATAAAGTTTCATGGGTGCCGGGCGTGGTGGCGCATGCCTGTAATCCCAGCACTCGGGAGGCTGAGGCAGGAGGATTGTTGTGAGTTCAAGACCAGCCTGAACTACAAAGTGAGCTCAAGGCCAGCCTGAACTGCATAGTGAGACCCTGTCTCAAAAAGACAAAAAGAAAAAAAAAAAGTTTCATGGGCATTGTAAATTTTATGCATATTTTGTTTTGTATGAATATAGAACGACTTTCTTTCATGTGGAAACCTTTTGGCCTTGTTTGGTTTGAAATTAAAATGGACACAATTTTTCTTTCCTAAAAGTTTTTCATTTATCCCATAAACATTGCTTGTGTTTTGAAACATTTGTTTAGGTCAGACACACAAGTTTAAATTCCACATTGTTTCTCTTATGAGAACTGCAAGGGTAAATTGGGAGGAAAATGTAGAATAGCTATTGGGAAGTAGGAAGAACATGTTTTAATGGGAAGGGACCAGGGTAAAGAGGGAAAAAGGGATAACAATACAGAATGTAAGAAAAAATGGAAACAATGTTTTGTTAGAGGGGAGGCAAAAATACTTGAAGGGAAGGGAAGGGATTAGCAAAAAAGAATTAAGACTTGCTATGCACAGGTACAGCTCCCTGGTGATGAATGTGATCATTATATATGAGAAATATGTGCCAATAAAAATTATGAAGCTTACAAATTTCTCATCAATTTAATGTTTAAGCTGAAATAACATGTGTCTATATTCAAAAACCCTTCCTGTACAATGACAATTGGAATATAGACAGTGGTATCTCAGTTCATGACCTGAATTTATTCCACAATTCTGGAGAAGAGGCCTGTGGTCTTGTTATTCATCCACATGAAAAGTTCAGAATGGAAGGAAAATTTTGCCAAGTGCTTTTATTTGTGAATTGTTCAAGAACCAAAGCATTCATGAGCTGTTGTTATCATAATTTTTATGTTTGGCCTAGTCTCTTTTCTCTTATTTTATATTCTTAGATTTTATGCTTTCTTCCTTTTTTGGGGTTCATGTCTTTTGCTTTGTATATCACGTGTTGTCTTTTTCTTTTTCCATTGTTCTAACAGATAAATATTCCTTTTTGAAATTTTAGTGTTGGGATTTGGAAAATGATATTTAACATTTTTTTCTCAGCCTGAATTCATATTTGCAAACAGTAGACACTGAATCTGGATGAACTAAGCAGAAATAAGTTTTGCTTTCTGGGAGGATAAAGTGTGTGCACAGAATGGAGAGGAATGAAGGGAGGTAGGCAAGGAGGAGCCATTGACTGCTACACCCCAGAGCAGGCCGCACTCAGGAAGAGCAGCTCCCAGGTACCTCAGCTGCCTCCTCAGGCCCCGAATACCCTGGACACTGCTGCCAGCCAGACCTTGGTCCATCTCTCCTGCTATCATTCAGGACATCAGACTTTGGTTACTGCTTTTGAGGGTCATTGATTTCACATTAATGTCCCCAGTCAGAACACCCTTAGCAGAGCAAAAATGTAAGCCTAAAAGGACAAGTTCTGACTTTTTCTGCAAGGGATTGCTTCAACAATTTCCAGAGTCTTTGATTTCTGTCCAATATTTATTCCTTCCCTACTTACAGTCCCTCTCTATATTTTTCAAATGATGACAAAACAAAAAGTTATCACTTGCAAACAGTACTGTGTATGATGTAGGAGTAAGAAGAGAGGGAAGAACATAAAATTGATTAAGTATATTCAAAGAAAGGAAATATAATCAGAAGTTATTACCATTATTAGGCTCTATATAGGTTAATATGTGTGAACACTTAAGATGTGGCCAGTGAAAATGAGGAACTATTATTTTAGTTATATTTAATTATAATTAATCTAAATTTAGATTTAAATGGCCAAATAGACCTAGGACAGCTATAATCAGAGTGACCTTTTTCTCTTTGCCTTACACAGACCTTGCTGGGTAGCAATTTAGTGAGTTGGTTATCATCTCCCTTGTGAGGAAAACTTTGGAGCTAGTGGAGAACAGAGTTAGCAGAAGTTACAAAGATTTTTTACACATACACTGATCAATTTTAATTCGTAGAGTTGTCACATTTATTCTGCTCATTGGCTCCTGGAATTCCGTTCTACTGAAGGAACAAAATGTCCAGGGCATCCTTCAGAGCTGCAGTCTGACCTGGTGAAGTATTGTGTCTCAGCTGGAGTGACTCAGTCTGCCGTGTCTCATTACAATGTTCTGTAGGTGCGGCTGCTTTCAGATGATGGACACATGAGGAAAACAGCAGCTGCTTTATTTTTCTCTTCTACCATAAAGCTAGTTTCTTGGTTGAAACAATACCCTTTGGGACACTGGCTCTGTAAGATGTTCAGTGATGGTTATCTTATTAAAGTGAAGTAAGGAGGGAAAGAAAATCCAAATTCAAATAGTAAATGAGGATTAATTGCTGTCTTGATAAGGATGCAGGGTTGGAAGATAGATAACTTTCTTCTAGGTAGTTGGTTTTTAGGTACCTGCCCTCAAGTGTATGGAGTTAGTGCCCAATGCTGGTCTTTTTGTAGGAAAGTTGCACAAACAGCAGTGGTGGTAGTGTGGTGCATTATGGAGTCCACATTACAGAACAATAGAGTGCCTAAAGCAATTAAATTCTAAAAAGAAATGGTTTATGTTCCTCACATAATATTCCTTGTATATCACAAGTTCCTCTTGTGACTTCTATTCAAGAGCAGATGGCTCCATCACTTTGGGCCTGTTGGGAGGGAAACAGTTGGCAACTGTGGTGAGTGTGTGCTTGAGTAAACCATTTCTACCATGACCTGAAGGCAGAGAAAGACTGAGAAACTAGGCCCTAGATTTCTTTCAGCACACTGCTCCAGTGACCTAAGAACCTCCCATAGGCCCTCCTCCTAGAGTTCCACAGCACCTCCCGATAGTGCCATTCTAGGGGTTAAGCTTTAATGTGTGGATCTTACAGGGGAACGCTACACATGTTAAAGACACAGCACCTGGGTAGCCTGTATGCTGGGAAGTCTACAGTGACAAATGAAGCATAGCTTCATGCACACTACCCTGTGCTGGCTAGGGACAG
Organism: Ctenomys sociabilis; assembly: GCA_004027165.1. NCBI lineage: Eukaryota > Metazoa > Chordata > Mammalia > Rodentia > Ctenomyidae > Ctenomys > Ctenomys sociabilis. The sequence continues at coordinate 103,527 of PVKA01002189.1, forward strand.
AGGCACTGGCTAATAACAGATAGGTCATTTTTGTCTATGTAATGAAAGGTATCCTTGACAGTAGGTATTTATATTAGATAAAATAGTTTTGATTTGGACTACATGAGGCCTCTAGAATAGTAGCTGAAGCTGTGCTAAAACCTGCTTAAATTTTGATAATCTACCTTGAATTCACTAAGGACCAGAGATCTTTGTGAGGTCCTTCCTTTGATTTTGGTTGTGAATTTATTATCATGCCTCTGGCATGTAAGTGTCAAGTGTGGCTCTATCATGCACAGATCTTCCACTTTTCTTTGAAATGAAGGGAATTAGTTCAACTTCATCTCGAGAGACTACCCAAGCTCAATGAGTACATACTATCACTAGTAAAACTGATATTAACAAATACATCCTTAGCTAATGTCATCTTCCCTTCTTGTGTAATACTGTATGAGTCTATTCTCACATATATTTGGGTTGATTTTGTAATTGAATTCCTGGGGAAATTGAAAACCAGTCAGATGTGTTGCATATTAAACAATTGGAGATACTGAGGCAAGGACACTTTTCAATTTTTCACAGAATTTAAGTAGAGCTACATCAAACCTCCCATAGGAGCTAGTCCTCTTTTGGCTGGTAAGAAAGGTTTTTTGGAAGTTGAGGAAGTGCACATACATACAACCAAACAAAAAGCACCTGATTTAAAAAGCAATGTATAAAATAATATACATAAAATATGTTGGCCCCATAACATATAAAAATGTTTATATTTGTAAATAACAGAACAGGAGGTGAGTGAGAACAAAGCTATATTGGATGAATTAAATGACACCTGATGGTAACTTGATCAAACTACAAATGAAACAAAGGTGGCAAAGGAAGGTTAATATAAGGTACAAATACATATTTCTCTCTTTTCTTCTTTTAAGTCTAATTTACTCCAAAGATACTTTTTGCGGCCATGGTATTTACCCTGAGCTCGTTTGAGTATTATAGTCCCAGCCTTTCTGCTTAATGATCCATTATATGCATAGCTGATACATTAGGAATAGAGACAAGTTCTATTTAGAAGTAACTCCAAGAACAGTTTACAAATTTTACTTTCACACTGAAAACCAGTCAGATTTGCTTCAGCCTCAAAAAACCTGTTTATGTAAAATTAAAGGAATGCTGCCTGGAGCTGTGTTTCTTTTCTAAACATGAAAGACCTTAAGTCACATAAAACAAGATTATGACAACTTGTAATGTTGGTAAATCTTCAAAAGCAATAGTGAACATTTGAGAGATGAGGCCAAACTGTAACTCCAAATATACTTATCATAAAGTTCCAGCACTGCATTTAAGCCTGAATACTGAGCTGTTAGTGTAGAAGACCCAACTCATACATTAATGTATTTTATTTTATTTTTTAACATCTCTTATTTTAAAAGAAATATAACACACATGCCTTTTTTTCACCATCACTGGTATATAACAATAATACCATAAAATTTAAAAAAAGGGAGTAGAGTTATGTTACAATAGCATAGTTATATATGTTACTGAAATTAAGCTAATATAAATCAGAAGATGATTCTGTTAAGAAGTTATCGGGATATTTTGCTAAATTCATGCATGTATAATATTTAAATGACAATGGAATACACTTCTCTGAAAAAACTAAACAAAAAAAGGGATACAAAAGAACAACCATTTTGTATCTGTATATTCAAAAGATTTAGGATAGATATACAGCTCCATGCTCTTAATTCAATTAATAGAAAGATTTGTTCTAATAGTGTTTATGGACAGGATGTCATGTCTGCATCTTGTATAATGGACAACCACTAAGACAAGAATATGCAATATATTGAATATAGACACCGTCCTATTAATTGGTTTTGAAACTGTCTCATTGCTATTTGTTTCTCAATAGAATTATTAAAAAACACTCAATTATAAAGAAAAGAGGTATGCAGAAGTGGTAAGTCCTATAAAAATCAGCATGGATATAATTAAGACAATAGTGACAAAATCATAAAAAGTTTCTATGCCTTATTAGAAAATGTATATTTATTGCAAAATATAGTGGAAGAAGACTAGAGGAATAAAAAATATGGTGTGCATGGAAAAGAGCACGTAAGGGTGAATATAAACCTACATGTTAGTGCCACTAAAGGTGAATGGGTAATCCAGTTAAAGGCAGAAATGATCAGATTGAAAAAAATAAGATTCAATATGTACTTTGTAAATCTGTAGATAGAAAGACACAAATAGATTGAAAGTAAAAGGACAGAAAAGACATTGTTTAAGTGAGAGCCACAGGAAAGTTGAAATAGACAACATTTGATGTCAAATGAAATAGACTGTAAAGAAAATGAAGTTATTAAAGAGGAAAATTTTATGAAGATAAAAGAGTAAATGTATAAGGAATGTATTAAAGTACTTTATCATATTGAGAAGTCCTTTGCCAGTATGTGTTTCAACTGGCTCTTGGGTAATTTTTCTTCCTGGGGGGGGGGTCTTAACTTGCTTGTTCAGATCTGATTCTTGAGTTCTATCTCTCTCAGCTATTCTTTTTGTATTTTCCGTGTTCTCCCCTTTCTTTATTTTCTATTCACCTATTGTTATAGTGCTGATTTTATGTTCTGTTGAGTTTAATGTGCTACTAAATCCAAATAATTAGTTATTACAATTTTAGTTCTACATTTTTCTTTTTTTATTAATTTTACTGAGAAAAAATTGCAACGAGACAGTTTCAAAACAGGTTGGTAGGAGAGTTACAACAATTAATACATTGCATATTATTCTCTTTGTAGTAGTCATTCATAGCACAAGATGAAGACACAATATCCTGTTCAAACACTATTAGTACAAATCTTATTGAATTAAGAGAAAGTAGCTATATATCTATCCTAACTATTTTGTATATACAGAACAAAATGGTCCTTCATTTATATCTCCTTTTTTGTATAGTTTTGTGAGAGATGGGCATTCCATTGCTATGCAAATATTTTAGGTGCATGGATTCAGCAAAATATCCCAATATCGTCCAGTAGTCCACAATGGTAGTGGGTTATCCATAGGATTGAAAATGCCCAAATCTGATGACTTGAGCCTTCCACAGCTCAGTATATTAACATGGCTTCACTTTTCATACCTCATTTCTATACTTTTCTGCTGGATGGTTAAAACCAAGACCCATATAACAAGAAATGTAACTTTTGTATATCTGACCAGGTTAGTCATATCCCCTCAGGACTTACCTAGCCCCTGTACCACACTTTGTAGATCCTTTGTCAATGCCAGCTATGTAGATGAGTTACAGTCATTGCCTGACCAATTTTCTCTCTGTGAAAGCCTGAGAGAATGTTTTCTCTCCTTGTGACTCTCCTTAGGCATGCTCTACACCATCTCTCACTTTCCTCTTTGGCCCCATAATCTCCTTGATCAGAAAATTTGGGACACAACTGAATTAAATGATGGAACGGTACAGGTTCTCCTATGTCCTGAGTCCTCACTGACCTTGAAAGGCTAGGGTCAAAATGTTGGCGTTCCTTGCAGCCCTTCTTTTTCTCTAATTTTTGATCTGCAAACTTAGGTTATTATTATCCTACAACATATGCAGTTGTGTTTAAGCTCACAATCTGTTTGAATATCAACCATCTTAAGCATAGCATGGAACATGTATTTTCCATCAAGTACTGATATGTTAAATATTAAGTCTCTACAGTATATGGACAGAAAATTTAAAAAATATTTTAAAAATATGAATAAACTATATATTTTTTACACAGAAATTTAGAAATCTAACCATATACATCATTGTAGCAGGACAGTTGTATGACTTTTTCTTTCTTGTCTCTTTTTCTCATTTAATATCCTTTTTCTAAAAAAGAGCATTTACTTGAGAGATTGTATGATAATAATTGGAATGTCATGATGAGCAGTACATATTTAGAAGACCAGAATGACAGGCATTCCAAGCATGAACTCACTGTGAAGAAAAATTACTATCTTTAGGGCAGTCGCTCAGTTCAAGATACCAGCCTATATAGTTAGTCAGGGTGAGAACCCCACAGAGTAACTGTTACTTTCAATAACCTGCTGATAGTTCTCAAGATCATTCCCTTACCTATCTTGTGTGTATAAATGTATGGCTTTGCCCGTCATGTTTCCTACCTCTTTTCCTTGCCCTCTCTTCTTGTCTAATCATCAAGTTCTCACTTTCTTTTTAATTATATCTTTCTATTTGCATTTCTTCTTTTGAGTTCTTATACAAGGGAGACTATATGATATTTGCACATGTGAGCCTGGTTTATTTCATTTATGAGTATGTCTTTGAGTGGCATCCACTCAAACATAAGTACTTCAAGTTTATCATTCTTTATAGCTCAGTAATACTCCACTGTATAAAAATACCACATCTTTTTCATCCATTCCTCAGGTAATGGGCATCTTGGTTTCTTCCAAGACTTTGCTATCACAAATTGTGCTTCTATAAACATACATGCACATATATCATTATTATATGATGTTTTCAATTCCTCCGGAAAAATTCTCAGTAGGGGGATAGCTGGCTTGAGTGATATTTCCAAGTTTAGTTTTTAAGGAGTCTCCACACTGATTTCCATAATGCAATCAGTCTACATTCCCATCAGCAGTAGAGAAGGGTTCCTTTTTCCCTAGAATCTCTCCAACATTCATTGTTAGTTGATTTGTTTATGATAGCCATTCTTTCTGGGGTGAGACGGTCTCTCAGTGTTGCTTTAATTTTCATTTGATGGATGGCTAGTGGTGTGGAGCATGTTTTCATATATTTATTAGCTTCCTTAATTTCATCCTCTGATAAATGTGTGCTCATCTTGGATGCCCATGTCTGGATTGGGTCTTTAAATTTTGGGGCCCTAGTGGTTTTTAGTTCTTTATAAATTCTAGAGAGCAGACCTTTGTCTGAGTGCTTATTAGTTAAGATTTTTTCCAAATTAGTGGGTTGTCTTTCCACTTCTTTGGTAATTTCTTTTGACATAGTTCTATAATTTTCATTTAACCATTTATAATAGTTTTGAATATACATTTTGCCAACTCTTTTGTTGAATTCCTTTGTTTTCATGTAACTTGAGTCATAGTTATCTTTTAAGGTCCTTGTCATTTAACCATAACATTAGGATCACATATTGGCCTCTTTCTAATTTTTTCTGTTTTTTTTTTTTTTTGATTAATGGAAGAATCTTTGATAAATGTAAGATACTATTTATAAAAGAAAAATAGAAACTCCAAGTGCTGAGCAGAAGATTTTTCTTTCTGGAGGGAAGATGGTCAGTAGCCTTAAGTCAATAAGGAACTGTGCTCACTAATGTTTGCATAACAATCAGATTTCCTGACTCGTACATGGTGCTTCATCATTTTTTCAAGAATCTTTATGTGATTTTGGAAGCCCACTTATTTTGTGAATCTCAAATGCTAATCTTTGTGTTGGCACTGGCAATAGGCTTTTGTGTACTGCTCAGCTTTTGGTCATTATAACAGATACCTGTAATTTAACTTATCAGTAGGAAAACTTTATTTTGGTTCCTTGTTTCAGAAACATGGTTTGTTGACTCCACTGTTTCGGGGCATGTGGTCAGGTAGTAGCATGGTGGGAGTGTGTGGGGGAGCAGAGCTGCTCACCTCAGGGCAGCAGAGAGGAGATGAAAAGACGGAGAGAACTAGAGAGCAAGAGCAAGTTGAGGAAGGGAGGGAGAGAGGAAAGGAGCTGGCAAGGTCCAAAATTCCCTTTGGTGACTGCGCACTTAACCTAGCTTGGCTCCTCAACCTATCTTCTTCCCATCAGCCCCTCCTCCAAAAGGTCCCTTCACTTCCCAATGATGGGGCAAGCTGGCAATGAACACTTTGGCTTTTGCTTTTCAAACTAATAACATAAACTCTGTTTTCCTTTTCAAAGGCTTTCCATTTTGTTTTGGCTTTCTGCCATGTATTATTTCCATATTCAACAAATATTCTGGGCAGAAATCGGATATGTGCTTAAAACCTTCCAAGTACACACCAACATTTCTGAAAGTCATATTGACAGTAAATGTTGAGTCAGAAGTTGAATTGCCATATGCTCTTTGGTTCTAATGAACCTTGGATTTTACTCACTTATTTTGTGCTTTTAAATATCCTCTTACAGCATTATTACTAATTGTTCCAATATATTAATTCATATGGACACCATCCTGTATTTAACCAATATTTCCTTTTTTGATGTTCATTGTTTTTAGTTTTTTATTTGAATAGTAACACTCTTGTATACATTATTGTAGAAATTATTTTCAGAAAACTATTCTAATTATTTTGTTGAAAATTCCTAGAAGCAAAAAATTTTGAACAAATATCATTGTGTTTTAAGGTTGTGAAGGAAATTATAAAATTGGTCATCAGAAGTGATGTATTAATTTATACTTCTACTATATTTCTCTCAGTATTTTAGTATAAAGTTTAGGAAGCATTACCATTGAGAAGAGAAACTCTCTTTAGTAATTTTTAGCAGTGTTTTTTTCAGTTCCTGATTATTTCTGAGGGTCATTTGCCTTTATCTTTTGTCCCTGGGGTAGTACGTGCAGGAATTATGTTTATTTTATTTATTAGTATTTATTTAAAGTGTTGAGGAGTGAATCCATGGCTATATGTGTGGAAGGCAAGAGCTCTAGCACTGATTTGCTATCCTAGCTTAGATTCTGTATTTTTAGCATACACTCAACTTTCTGTGTCCTTGTTTTATATGAATAGTCTGAACTTCCTGTTGATTTTAGTTTTTTTTTCACCCTGAAGCTTTAATTCCTCAGTAAGATTTTCACATGAAAAATTAAAGAGTGAGATAATTACCCAAGTAATGTGGTTAGAATGGCTTTTAGAAAGTGATAAATAAAGTTATAAGTCAGAATCACTTAATTTGATGATTTATGTCTCATTAACTGATACCTTGCTTTTGCTTTTTATTTTGAAGCCTATTACACCAAAATTTAAATTTGTATTCATAAAGGAGAACAAATTACCATGTTGAATGTAGTTTATTTTATTTATAAAGATAATAGTATTAAAAGGGCTTTTTTAAAAATAAATATTTGTTCTCTTTTCATAGATATGTGTATATATATATGAACTTCTCTGTTATACCAAGCTTTAAAGTTGACTAAATTAACAGTTGAATAATAACTGTGATTATAGTTGTTGTTGTTATTATTATTATTATTATTATTATTTTTGGCAGAACAGGGGATTGAACTCAGGCCCTTCTGCTTGCTGGGGAAGCGCTTATTCCACTGAGCCATCTCCCAGCCCCTATAGTACTTATTATTACTTTAACAAGTTTCCCTAAAAGTATTTATGGATTATATTTCTAAAACATTTTTAATCCTAATGTTGGCAGTTAGAAAGCAAATTTCAGAATGAAATAAAAGCCAACATAAATGGAATTAACTATAAAGTTAATACTGATTTAAATCTGTTTCTTTCTTTATGGATTCTTTTTCATTTCTATCTTTTTCTCCTATTTATGTAAAAGACACTCTGGGCCTTTCGTTGCTGTAAAACATACAAAGGCACCTCAAAACTTGGGTCATGTTGGTTCTGGACCTAATTGTATGTTGGCAATAGTAAAGGGCTCACTCTCATGCCAAGCCTGTTCTTATTCTCAGTCATGCTGTTATGGGTTGTGTCTGGATGTCGCCCCAAAGCATCAAAGTGGTAATGCTTCTTCAGAGGTGGCTGGATCTACATAGTATGTGATTAGTTCGTGGTTGGATGTTAGGAATAAAGGTACTAGAATTAAGGGTGGATGGTTACTAAATCAGTGTGCTGATTGGTTTGACACGGCCCTAATCTTGCTAGCCTGGATACCATATAGGTAGAAAAAGAGGCATGTCTAGTGCCTTGTTGCTTTGCTGCCTTTTGCCTACCATGAACTATTTCTCCTGTGCAGTGACTATCTACCAGGCCTCCTTGCCTTGGATACAGCTGATTATGGGCTGAAATCTTTATAAATTATGAGTTAAATAAATATTTCCTCTTTTTGCTTTGGGTGTCAGGTATTTTTGTCTCAGCAAAAGGAAAAATAACTAAGACAAATGTCCAACATTGGACTGAATGGATCATAATAATTCATTCTTACTTGAAACTTAGATGATTGAATGACTCCTCTTGCATCTTAAGAATTATAAAATCACAGAACTCACCTTTCCTTGTAATATTTTACTTTACCTCTTGAAAACATTCTGAAAAACATAGCTTTTTGGATATACAATGTCTAGGAATATAGAGCACCTTAGGGAAACTGAAAAGAAGAGTTGAATGATTCAGTTACATTGTTCTTTTACATTATAAGATGTCACAAGATGTTTGCTTCTTGAAGTTAAGAAGTAAGATAACCAAAATATAGCTTTCAGTTTGTGTCCCATATTGTTAGGCCTTAAAATTGAGATTTATAATTAAATATTTAGCTTCAGAAAAGATTTTTGCTTCATAGTCAAATAATACATTTATTATTTACTATTATATATATTGAAACTTTTAGAAATAATAAAGTTATTAGTTTCTGTACTAAATTATCAGTTTGAATGCCTTTATATGTCTATTTAAAGCCTAGAATATTTAGAAAAGGTAAATTATAAATTAAAATTTCAAGAGATTATGTTTTTGTAATCCTTATAAGAGAAGATATTCTCAAGTAGTGATACTCATTGACTGTCTCTTCTAAAGATTGAAGTTTTCTCAAATTATAATTTGGGGTTTATGTTTTCATACTCACGGAATTGATGTCCCCAAGATCACTTTCAGGTTTGATAACATGCTAGAGGACTTGCTAATATCTGTCATATTCATGACTACAGTTTTGTTTTATAACAAAACAATGGCTCTAAAGTCATCGAAGGGGAGAGAAATGGAGCCAAATATTAGTGTTCAAAGCATGGAGCTTCTTATGCTCTCCTGATGGGGTCTTGGGCAGTGTTATTTTTGCTCAGGATGATGTGTGACAAGTTCTCAGTTGAATTGTCAATATGTGTGCTTTTCTCTGAATAACACTGAACCAGTGATCAGGGTTTGTATTGGGTCATTGCCACATTAAGATTATTGGCTAATGTTAGTCTTCCGTTCCTGCAGAGGTAGAGCGGATAATGTGTTACTCAAAGCTTCTACTCTAAAATAATTATTGGACTATCTGGCATGGTGCAAGTGATACTTTTATCAAGAAGGACAGGCCGAGGGCTAGAGAATGTTTCCTGTGATTCAAGGGCAAAGGCAAGAGCTTTCTTTGAGGAAGACTAAATTGTTTATCATACAATATCAGATTTAGAAGTTTCCATTTGATGGCTGTAAATGGATGGGGGAAATAGTTTCAGTATAGTTGGACAGGGGAATGATCTACCATTTTTTGAATTTAAGGGAGTTATGGATTTCTGTGTTGGCCAGGATGAGACAGCTTGTGTCAGACTTGTTTGTGGGTGGTTCTGCTGAGGCCATTGACAAAAAGCATTTAACCTTTGGCAAACACTAATTTGGTTACTGTTGAGCACTAGTAGCATACTTACATTTTATAAAAGTAAAAATGGTCCTTACTAAGAGAATATTAGAGGAAACTAATTCTGTACTTGGTGAAGTATATTTGTGTAAGGACTAAGTAAGAAAAAAGCACTATCAAGTCTATATTCTATATAACTATATTTCCATTTGCTTGAGGAAACACACCCATTGTCTAGTTAGGAAATGCCTTTGTTGAATGAGCAGTGAAGCAAAAGTTAGACACTTATCTTTTTGAAAACTTGTATGGATACAAGTCTGCCATAGAGACTTATGTGTTCCTCACTGTCACCTCCACAGAAATTGTTGTCTTTTGTAGAGTTAGATAAGAGATGTGTATGGTGTCCTCTCTTGTGATGTTCTCTGATTTGGTTAGTTTATTGGTCACCTTTCTGCTGCTGGGACAAACTTTCTGTCATATACAACTTCAAGGAACAAAGACCCACTGAGACTCCCAGTTTCAGAGGTTTCAAACCTTGGTGAGCTGGCTCCAAGGCAGAAACTTCATGGTGGAAAGGCATGGCAGAAGAAAGGTGGTCACCACATGGCAGCCAGAAGCAGAGAGAGATAAGCCATGAAACAAGGATATATGTGGGGAGGGGACAGGGAAAAGAAGGGAAAACCAACTTCCTCCCACTGGGTCCAAACTTCTAATTGCTCATTCAACTAGTTGAATGAGAACTTGAGGTTTTCTTCCAAGTCGTGGTTAGAGAACTGAAAAATCTATTTTCTTGCTGAATATAGGTCAGATTCACTCAGCTTTTGAAAGCTCTTTTTCATATCCTTATTTTGTGGATTTCTCACAATGTATTAGCTGACTTCTCATGTTGCATGTTCAAGGAGAGAAGACTATGGAAGATCTATGTATCAGAATCTGCAAATCTAGGGACATTTCCGAGTTCTGCTTACCACCTTTTATTTGTATTGTATGATTATATTATTAAAATTATACTGTATTATTTTTTAATTTGAAAATACTCTTTGGAGAAATAAAATATGAAAGAAAAATAGACGATATTAAGGATCAAAGTAAGTGGAAGTGAAAGGAAATTTTATAGTTCAACACATTCAAAAAGTTAAGGAAGGAGAAAAAGATAAAAGAAATATCATGGTTAAAAATGAAATAGTACAATAGAAATAAATCCAAATTTGTTTATAGTACACTAAATGTTAACTGATTAAACTACTATTAAGAGATTCTCTAATTAGATGTGTACAGTCTGACACTTAAAAGCTTAAAAATGCTTCTGAAATACAATGATATAAGAATATGTATTCATTAATTTATTCAGATAGTATTGTTTTAGTTTCTAAGAAGCTTTAGTGAGCAAACAAAAGTCTGTTCTTTCTTGAGGCTCATAGTATAGTTTGGGATGTTGATAGTGAATAAATAAACCTTAGAGAATGCCAAAGCCTGTTCAGAATGAAGCAGGTTAAAGTTGTCCAGAGTAATTTGCAGGTAGGAGGCACTAATTTTAAGGTGGATTGTTCATGGATCCCTCTTTGAGAAGCAGAAGTCCAAATGGGTGGAGAGAATGAGCCACATTGATATTGGCAAACAAAATAAATGTGGAGCTCTCGAGATGGCCAGATCTCGAGATGGCCCTTACTTGACACATATTCTTAAGTAGCAGTAAACTGGTAAGTGCCACTACAGTAGAGTATGTAAAGGGAGGAGTACCAGAAACAGATTCTGTAGGATTCTAAATTACAATGTTAAATGAACTAAACCAGACACAGAAAGACAAATATCACATGGTCTCACACACAGAATCTGAAATAGTCAAATTTGTATGAGTATATTGATGGTTGTCAGGGCCTGAGAAGGTGGGAAAAAAGATAGTTGTGAGTCTAGGAATATAACTTTTTGTTTTGAGATGAACAGTTTCTGGGGATCTAAGATGGTGGTGAATGTGTTAATTAATTAGATTTTGTTAAGTATTACACAGTATACATACATATAAAATCATCATGTTACAGACTTTGAATACATTCAATCTTTATCAATTACATATTTCAAAATTTAAAGAAGAGGAAAGATATTATTCAGGACTTATGTTGTGTCATACAGTCCAAATTTTGGGGGTGAAAATGATCACAACAGACTTGAGGCTTGGTTTCTTGATGAATCATTTTCACTTGTAAAAGCGAGTCACTGAAAGAGACTCTCCTGGATCTGTCACTAGCTAGGTTCCACGAAGCCTTCAAGGTTTCAATTCTGGAGTTTGATGGCCACCCCACTTGGCTACAGATGTAGCAGGAGTGTTGCTGAAGTCAGGTTAGCAAGCACCTTGCTTTTGATGTCTGATCATCTTTGATATTAGATACAATTCCTCATTCCTACTTAGAAAGATTAATATGTGCAAAAGTAGTATACCTTCCAGGCAGTGTTTGACCACCCCGAGAATCCTAGCAAGCTGATGTAGCCAGAGTCTTTCCATCCCTCTCTGTTTCTTTTTCGTACTTTATTACCCTCTAAACTCCCTTGGGCATAAAGCTCTCCTTTTCCTTGTATTCTGAATTGAGCCCAGTTGTATACCAATGTCTCTTCCTTCCTGTTGTTATAGGTCCTGAGTAAAATCTGTTTTTACTGATTTGTTATATATATATATATATATTTACATTACAGAAACACAAGATTAATAATTCTCTTTCCTTTTGAAGAACAGCATCACTTAATTTCATCTAAGGCCATGGAAATAATAGCTGTCATTGCGGTTTCTCTTTGTCTTCTTTAAGCTATGCTGCTTTGCTTGTTCTTTAAAGTGTCAAATTTAGATTACTGCATGGCTGTACATATTTTAGTCTATCTTTTGATGAATGAATCACTGACTATTCAACCATTCAACAATTTCTGCTTGTGTTGTATTACCCAGCAGCAAGTTTGCCAAGTAGTCCTGTGCATGATAAACCACGTTTTATCTTTCCATATCTGAGCTTTCCAAGTAATCTTTGGAAAACATTTATCATACCTTGAAGATTCCAAGTGCTTATTCTAATTGTGTAGGGGGAAATGTATTGGTTGGAGGGCATTAGGGTGGGTTGTTTTCCCTACCCATTTTCCATGTGTTTCACTCCATTAAGTCTGGGCTTGTGAAGTTCAGAAAGGGATCTATTTGTCACAATTCAACTACAAACGGGATATTTCCCTGTGAGTGTTTTTCAAAACATGTAGCTATCCCTTCAAGGCCTCATTTGGCTGTGTATAGATTGCTAAACCCACAGCTTTCAGAGTGTTTCTGGATGTGGTCAGGAAAAAGCTCTAATTTTATTGCTTAACATTTAAAACTCATGGGAAAAAACAACAATCCTGGAATGGGTATTCTCTGTAGGTGTTGGGAGGAGATGTGAGGCAGCAGCAACAGCATCTCTGCTAATATCAGGTCAAAAGAAGTGACGACTGACAAGACAGGGAACGTGTTTATTCTTCTTGCTAGCCAAATGTAAAATATTTCATAAGAAATTCTGGTGGGCTGCAAGTGTAAACATGGCCATTGCCATACTTCCATTTCCTCTTGGTCTTTCAGAATCTTGCCCCTCCTAATGAAAAGGTGGTGTTCCAGTGTGCCTTGATAGAATATGAAGGAATAATGCTGAGACAAAGAGACAGTAAGAAATAAGATAAACAAGAAGTGCATGCGTGTGTGCATGTGTGTGTGTGTGTGTGTGTGCATGTGTGTACTTGTCCCCACCTTGACACAGATCTCCTAAAAATATTTAAAAATTTTTTTTTTTGCTTTTTTCTAAAAATCTTGTAATGAAGGATATTTAAGAATCTTTCATTCTCAGATTAGATTTTTGTCCCTGGTTTCTAGAAGGTTCTTAAGACTTTTGTAATTTTCAGAGTGATAGGAACAACTGGCAGAGCCCCTTAAATCCCCCTGTTTCCTAGGTAATAGCAGTTTAGGTTTTTTTTATTCTAATAAGCTAACTTTTCATAAAATCTTGAATAAGGGCAGGTCACAAGAAGAATCAAGCTATAATTAGGACTTCAAAACTTGCAGGCCATGCCTACAATCTAGAGAGAAGAGAAGAGCTGGAGATTCAACAAATGTTATCAGGGATGTGTGTAGTAGGACACCATCCTGAAAGCACAGATCAGCCTCATCAGACAGCCGAGATTTGGTGTCCCTCTTACACAGAGGTTATCTCTTTTATTCGTCCTTGGTCATTGAAGCTGATTCTTTTCTGTGGGTTGTTCTTTTCTTAAATTTCCTGTCAAGATATTTTTACTAATTCATATTTGAATTTTCTTTTTCTAAGAGTTCTGTGGGAATATTTGGAGACCCCAGTTTGGTTACAATGTCTGTTAAACTCCCTGCTCATTCTTGCTTCCAGGCTTTTATGTAAAATTAATGTGTGCAGCTGCCCCAAACTCAGATTTAGAGTGGGGCTTTTTACATAAATGTGTCATGTTTATATTTCCCATTCCTTTCCCTAATGCACAAATATTTCCTCATATCAATATCATACCTTCCACAGTGATGTAAGATAAAATTATTTAATACTTTTGCCTTATATATTTTAAAATAATATTTTTTAATTCTAAAAGAAATATATATTTAGCTCTCGGGAAACCTCCACCCGTCCTATTCGGCCCAAGCTCAGGCCCGCTTGAGTGTTGGGGTGAGCTCCTGTGCTACCCTGCGCTGGTGGATGGAGCCCAGGCCAGCGCCTGAGTGAGTCCTTTTGCCTCATTTTCGGGACACTTTACTCTCTGCTTTCAGGGGAAACCTACACCTCTCACATCCACTCCAAACCCAGGTCGGGCTAGTGGGTAGGAGAGTGTGAGCACTCCACTGCGCCCCCTGGGCAAGGGGCACAACAGAAGAGCAACACAGGTTCACCATTGTGCCAGAGGGGCACAACAGGTTCACTTCCAAGTGCTTCAGCAGGAAGGATCTTAATACAAGAGCTAGACCCAGGCAGGAATAACAAAATAAACTTAATAGATATTTATCCGAATTTCATTAGGTGCTAAGGTTATAACTGCACCAAAGGTCAGAAGTCAGAGCTGTATGAAATGACAAAGAGAAGGAGCAAAATGGAATCTCAGGCCTCGAGTCCACCAAGAACAAGTGCAGAGGACACTAGCTCAACTGAAATGTATGAATTAATAATGTTGTAAGTAAAAAACAGCAGCAGAAACATATAGAGGAACTCACAGCAGAATTAATTTCTGGAACAAAAATAAAATCTCTGAATTCATAGTATCTGAAATAAAGAATCAAATACACAAACATGGAGAAAACTCAACCTTACAAAACTCTGCAATAAAAGAATTAATAGCTACTTCCAAAGAAGATATTGATAAAAAATTAAAGGAGATTAGAAAAATGACAGACTCCTACAATGAGCAATATTGGAAAGAAATAGATCACACGAAGCAGAGCCAAACAGAGGTAGAAGAACTTAAAATCACAATCACAAGCCTGCAAAACCATTTGATTGAAAGTGAAGACAGAGTGTCAGATCTTGAAGACGCTGGTGCAGCTAGTGAAAAGATAAGAAAAATCTCTTAAAAGCAACTAGGATTCAGGAAAAAATAATTCTGAACTCCATATGATGCAGGGCAATAATCAGCTTCCCTTCTGTATGGCTAACAACCTAAGTTTGCAGATCAAACGTTGGAGAAATGGAAGGGCTGCAAGGTTAGCCTACATTTTGGCCCCAGCCTTTAAAGGTCAATGAAGACTCAGGACAAAGTAGAACCTGTACTGTAACAAATTTTCTGATCAAGGAGATTATGGAGCCACAGAGGAATGTGATCAATGATGTATAGTGTGCCTAAGGAGAGTCACATGGAGAGAAAACTTTCTCACAGGCTTTCACAGAGAGCAACTTGATCAAACAGTGGCCACAACTCATCCACATGGTTGACACTGACATAGGATCTACACGAAGTTCAGTACAGGGTTACAGGATAAACCCTGAGGAGACTTGACCGACCTTATCAGGTACAAAAGTTACATTTCTTTTTATATAGGTCTTATTTTGTCTTGGTCTTAACCATCCAGCACTAAAGTATAAAAATGAGGTATGTAAAGTAAAGCCATATTAATATGCTGAACTATAAAAGGTTCTAGTCAACAATTTCTGTGGATAACCCATTACTATTGTGGACTGGGGGAGTGCGTTGGAGTGTTTTGCTGAATTCAAGCACCTATAATAATTGAATGCCAATAGAATACCCAACTCTGTCAGGACTAAACAAAAAAAGTGGGATAAAAAGGAAGGACCATTCTGTATTTGTATATACAGAACAGTTAGAATAATATGAAGCTACCTTCGCATAATTCTATGAGAAGAAAGATTTGCATTAATAGTGTTTGGAGAGGGCATCCTGTCTATTTCTTCTACTATGGATAACCAGTAGGACGATAACAATGTAAAAAAGTATTAATTATTGAAACTCTACTATAAAGCGCCTGTAAAAAAAGATAGGTATAGAGCTACATTCTCTTATTTCAATGAATAGAGGGATCTGCTCTAATAGTGCTTGTAAACAAAATATCATGTCTGCACCTTGTACAAGAAATAACCACTAAGAAAACAATATGTAATGTAGAAAAAAAGGAAATTACCAACGAAGTGAAAAGGCAAACAACAAATTTGGAAAAAACTTTTGACAGATAAGTATTCC
Source organism: Ctenomys sociabilis (assembly GCA_004027165.1). NCBI lineage: Eukaryota > Metazoa > Chordata > Mammalia > Rodentia > Ctenomyidae > Ctenomys > Ctenomys sociabilis. Next base: position 119,686 of record PVKA01002189.1, read on the forward strand.
CAGGAAAGTTTGCTCTCTAGATTTATAAAGAACTAAAACACATTAGGGTCCCAAAATTTAAAGACTCAATCCCGAAATGAGCATCAGAGATGAACACACATTTCTCAGAGGATGAAATTAAAGAAGTGAATAAATATATGAAGAAATGTTCCACATCACTAGCCACCTGTGATATGCAAATTAAAACAACACTGAGATACCGTCCTACCCCGGAAAGAATGGCTATGATAAAGAAATCAACCAAGAACAAATGTTGGAGAGGCTGTGAGGAAAAGGAACCCTTCTCTACTGCTGGTGGGAATGTAGACTGGTGCAACCATTATGGAAATCGGTGTGGAGATTCCTTAAAAAACTAGGCACTGAGGGTCTACTTTCACCATTCATTGAAGAAGAATGCTGCAACTCCTTTTTTTTTAGATTTGCGGTATCTTTTTGTTCCAGGAAATTTTCTTGCCTTTATTGAGACACACACGAAACTTTGTCCTTTGTTCAGTCTATGGAGTGAAGGTCAGCATGACTTATTTTCCCCTATATAAGTCATGTGCATGAATTGCTAGCTTTTCACTTTATATAGTGCAGATATTGGCTAATTAAGCTTGCCTGTAAGTCACAGTTATCCACACACTCCAGTGTATTGTATTTAGAACCACAGAGTAAAAAGAAAACCTAATGAATAGTGAAGTTAAAAATCTCAATATATATTATGTCCAGGGAGATTCTCAATTTTAGCTTATTTGAAGTCTTATCTTTGTCCTAATGCCTGGTTGAATTATATACAGATTTTGAGAAATACATGTATTATAAAAATGGACATGGAAAGGATTTGTAGTTCACTGAATACAACACATATAGTATAAAATATAAAAGATTGGTTCCATTTTTGAGCACTATAGTACACGTATTCAAAATAAATAGACATATATCCAGGCTATGTAGTCCTAATTGGATTTCTACTCAATTCTTGGATTGGAGATTTACTGAATTTTGAAGTAACAGGGAGATGACATTGACATGGCCTGGAAGGAACAGATGCACTAGAAGTTTTTTTTTTTTTTTAAATAGGATTTCATACTGTTCTTCTTTCTATAAAAACATATGACAAAGGAAAATAGATCAGGGTCTGTTAAGCTAATCATAGTTTCCATACTATGAGAAGAAAATAGGCTGGTTTTTTTTTTTTTTGTTTTCTTTTGAAAAAAATTGTCACAGTGATTAGATTAAGCACTCCCACCCTAGTTTCTGAGATCCAGTATCTGTTTCCATGGGAACGACAATGGTAGGCAGCTGCTAAATCGTCAGACACATCTAACAATCTGGGGACGCTCCTGTGAGAATGCACACTAAGTTCCTTTAGCATCTCTACTTATTTCATCACAGGTAGCTTTGCAGCTCTGTGTACTGTGGAAAAACCATGGGATATAGTAGGTGAGATGCTTAAGTTATTATTAAAGTTGTACAAATATATGTAATTTTACTATATATAATAAAATATATTATATGTTACATATGATTTTATTTATTTCCTGGGTAAAACACTGAGTAGAAAGTTAATTGCAAAGAATAAAAAGTAATTTAAGGAACAAAACAGAGCATAAGCAGGGCTCTTGTCCTCAAGAAACTTAAAATTTGTTGTGTGTTCAGGTTTCCTGCTCTGCATGACCAAAGACAGGACGCTAAGATACGCAGAACATGCTCCACCTTAATGCGAATTCTTTGTTTCTGACTTGTGGCTCTTCTATTTCTCCAATTTTGTTCTGTGAACCTAGGTTGTTAACCATCCAGAAGAAAAGCTGATTAGTATCCTGCAGCATATGCCATTCACTTTGCCTTATCAGGCTCAATTGTTTTTAGTTGTTGTTGTACATTTCCATTTGTATTTCTTCTTTTGATTTCTAATACTAGGGAGACTATACAATATTTACACATGTGTGTCTGCTTTATTTCACATATGAATATATGCTCAAGTGGCATCCACTTCAGTATAAATGCTTCAAGCTTATCATTCTTAATAGCTGAGTAATACTCCATTATATAGAAATACCACATCTTTTTCAACCATTCCTCATGTGACAGACATCTTGGTTGTTTCCAAGATTTTGCTATCACAAATTGTGCTGCTATAAACATAGGTACACATATATCACTATGATACAATGTTTTCAGTTCCTCTGGGAAAATTCCCAGTAGGGGGATAGCCGGCTTGAATGGGATTTCTAGTTCTACTCTTTTGAGGAGTCTCCACACTGATCTCCACAATGGTTGTACCAGTCTACATTCCCACCAGCACTGGAGAAGTGTTCCCTTTTCCCCACAACCTCTCCAACATTTGTTGTTGGTTGATTTCCTTATGATAGCCATTCTTTCTGGAGTGAGATGGTATCTCGGTGTTGTTTTTATTTGCATTTTATGGATGGCTAGCGATGTGGAGCATATTTTCATATATTTATTTGTTTCTTTAATTTCATCCTCTGAGAAGTGTGTATTCATCTCAGATGCCCATTTCTGAATTGGGTCTTTAAATTTGAGGGCCCTGTTATATCTTAGTTCTTTATATATTCTAGACAGCATACCTTTGTCTGATTGCTTATTAATTAGGATTTTTCAAAATTTGTGGGTTGTCTTTTTCACTTTGTTGACAATTTCTTTTGACATGCAGAAGCTCCTTAAGAACAGTTGATCCCAGTTGTTGATTCTTTCAAGTATTTCCCATGCAAATACATGTTTGTTCATGAACTCTTTACCTACCCCTATGTCTTCAAGAGTTCCTCCTACTTTTTCTTCCAGGAGATTGAGTATTTCTGTTTTAGTGTTTAGATCTTTAATCCATTTTGACTTTAACTTAGTGCATGGTCATAGCTCTGGGTCAAGTTTTAGTTTTCGGCATGTAGAAAGCCAAGTTTTCCAGCACCATTTGTTAAATAGGCCATCCTTCTTCCAGTAATGTTGTTTGGCCCCGTTGTCAAAGATCAAATGGCTGAGTGTGTTCGTAGATGCTTCTGCACCTTCTAATGTATTCCATTGATCCTTAGGTCTATTTTGTTGCCAATACCATGTTGATTTTATCACAGTGGCTTTGTAGAATAATTTCAAATCAGGAATTGTGATGCCTCCTGCCTTGTCTTTATTGGCCAAGATTGCCTTTGCTATTCTAGGTCGTTTGTGGTTCCTTTGTTTCTAACTTGAGCTTCTGCTCTGAGTGCTTGTTTCTTTCAACTCAAAAGCATGCAAATATTCCCAGTTTTAATTCTTTCTGTCTCTTGTTAAACTGATTTAGCTTTCTCGTCCTTCCCCTGGGCATTTTTTTGTTAGCAAAAAGAGTGGTGCATCCCAAAATAATCCTCAAACCCTGTAAAATAGCCTTCTTATAAGTGCACTGAAAGCTCTCCTAAAATGTTTCTGCTAGCTCCTCTAGTCCTCTTCTTGGAAATTTCATTCATTCATTCATTCATTCATTCATTCATTCATTCATTCATTCATTCATTCATTCATTCATCCATTCATTCATGCGCTCACTCATTCATTCATCCATCCATCCATGCATCCATCCATCCAACAAGTACTGAGGGCCTACAGTGTTCTAGCTGAGATAAAGAGTTAGTGCAGTCTAAGTCAGCATTTGTGAAACTTAGGGTTTGGTTAGGGGAAGATATAATAGAAGAAAATGCATAACTCTATACAAAAATAAGCTTTAGTCAGTTTTGTGAAATTTCAGTGAAAAAATAAGGGATGAATGAGATCTAATTGATACTGAAGTTGGAGCATAGCTGTTCTTTTCCTTTCTTTTCTTTTCTTTTTTTTTTAAAGGAAGGAATAGTTTATTCAGCTCAAAGTTTATGGAGGTTCCAGTATATACTCTGCTGGCTCCAAGGCAGAGTAGCATATGGCAGAGGGCAGAAGTTCATGGTGGTGGAAAATAGCAAAACAGCAAGAGCAAAACGTGAAGCACAATGACAGTAACAGCAGCAGTGGCAACAGCCAATAGATGTTCTTTTCTATAAATCTTAATGCTGAGTCCGAAATCTATATAGTGAGACAGATAAGGAAGAGAACATCTCCTGGGTAGGAGTCTTTTCCACTACCTCTATTCTCTTTCTGCCTTTGCTGTTTCAACTCTTGAGCACCTGCGGATAGCCATCCTTTAGCACTCCATCAGGCCCTGTCTTTAATTGCTTCATAGACTGTTCTTTGAGCAGGCTGAAGTGATAGAGAGAGTGGTAGTATAAGCCCTCAGCAGCATAAAACAACTTGAGGGTGTTCACATGTCAAAGGAACCATTCCTATAGCAAGGAACATGAGGCCGATGGGTTGGTGTGGCTCAGTAGGGCTTCATGGAGATGGAAGAACTTAGCTATGTTAAGACATTTCTTCTGCCACCTACCATGATGATGAGTTAGCAGCTGGCAAGTTCACTGGCTTTCCATTTGTGTCTGCTTCTCTCCCCTGTGCAGGGCAAATGGCTAATGGGGCCTGGCTAAGAGTCACCCACTGAGAACTCACCTGATGGTCCCTGGCAGGTGCCTGACAGTGTAGCAACTTCCCCACATTTCACAGTGGTAAAGCATGGCATGTGCTCTTACAGTGGATTATCTCAACCTGGGAAATAGCCAACACCTTCTCACTTGTCTAGACTGATTAATATTTTATGCTAGGTGAACAGAAAATACTTTTGACCTTATTCATTTTATTGCTTATGAATCATGGCAGTGACAGGTAGATGCTTTGTTTAAACATTTACTGGTACATATTTTTAATGTTTTCACAAGGCTGCATTAAATGAACAGATAAAGTTCAAATATTAGCATAGAGTTAATGAATTAATCATTGTGTGCTTCTAAAAACCACATTTCTGTTGTAATTAGATATATAATGCACATGACAAATGAATTCAGATATTTCATAATGTAGTATCATTTCCACTGGTTTGAGGATTAGATCTGGGACCAGATTTTCCTCTCTTCCTCTTATACATATATTTATTCCACATTGTATATATCAAGACCTACTATGTATAGTATAGTATTATTAATATAACCATGGTCCCCCAACATGTTTGGAACCAGGGACTCTTTTCATAGAAGATAATTTTTCCACTGATGCACATAAGGGGGGATATTTTCTGGATTAGAGTCTAGTAAGGAGCACACAATCACACTAGGGTTCATGTTCATGCAAGAGTCTAATACCTCTGTAGATCTAATATACAGAGTTCAGGTGGTGATGAGAGTGATGAGGAGGTGCTGTAAACATAGATGACGCTTCACTCCCTTGCTCACCACTCAACCCCTTCTATGCAGTCCAGTTCCTATCAGGCTACAGATTGATACTAGCCCTTTCCCAAAGGTTGGAGACCCCTGTATTATACAGTATACTATGTTGAGATATAATGTAATATATGTATGGTCATCCGTGCTAACAAGTTAATAGGAAACAGAAGTTTACTGTGGTGCCAGCATAGGTGCATATACAAGTCTCAGTAAAAGAAGAAAGGACTGCTCAAGAATATACCAGTGAAACTGAGTTCAGAGATAGTAGCTTGCTATTATGTTCCAGATGTTTGCATGTCATGTCCCCAAATTCATATGTTGAAGCTCTATTCCCTAAGCGCAGTTGTATTTGGAGGTGGAGTATCTAAGAAAGATTCAATGTATAAGATTAAGTGATGTCATAGGCGATAGGTCAGGATTCAAAATTTCTCAGACACCTTGCCGCAAACACTCTCACTGTTGTTTCCCAGGAACCCTGCTGTAAAACTCTGTTCTCCTTGGCCCCACGCAGAGCTAAACTTAGATCCAAAGAACAGGTTCACCTGACTTTGATCTGGGCAAGCAACAACAAACTTTCCTTTGTTAACATCAAAAGACCCCCAGAGACTAGGTATCCTGACAATATTTGCTCTCCCTCAGCTGTTCCAGTTCATGATCACCCTTCCTAAAAAGATCTTATAAAGTCCTGTCTTCCTTTAGTCACTGCTGCTTGGTCCAGTAGATAGCCAGCCTGATGCTCCCAATATATTTACTCCCATCACAATGCCTGATCTAGTCAATTGCATGGCTTCATACCTCATGATGGGGTAACATCAGAAAGCCAGCTGTCTTCTCTGCATGCACCTATAGAGAAGAGGCCATGTGATGACAATGCAACAAGGAAGTAGTTGTCTGCAGGTCAGGAAGGGAGCCTACACCAGAAACTAATGAGCCAGAACATTGACCTTGAAATTTTAGCTTCTAAAACTAGGAGAAAATGTCTATTATTCAAGTCACATATTCCAGGCATTTTATTAAGACAGCCCTACCAGACTAAAGCATTGTGAACTCTGGGGAGGTTGGAGAAAAAGACGGGGTAGATACCATTTTGAGGAATAGTAAAGGCAAACAAGCATCCAGAAATTTCATCCAGAAAGAGACTCACAGTAGGTATTAAGCAGGTGATACTACGCACTACGAAAACTGATTTTATAGGTGTTAGAGTGCTAAAGAAACAGAAAGGAGGCATGAAAATTGGCAGGAATTAAAAGTTGTGACATCTAAATTTGGTATGAAAAAAGTAGATTGCAGTCCAGAAGAGCAGAGAGGGCTGCTCCTACAGAGGGCCCACTTGGTGTTTTATTTATTATCTTTTTGAGATAAGATCTTACTATGCAGTTCAGACTGGCCTTGAGCTCACTTTGTACCCAGGGTGGTCTTGGGATCTACATTTAAAAAAAAAATTTATGTATTTGTTACGGGGTATCACTATACATCTTAAACTCATAGTGATCCTCCTATTTTTGCCTCCCCAGAGCAGGGGCCATGTCATGTGGTACCAGGTATAGAACCTGTATCCTTGAGCTTGCTAGGCAGGAGTTTAGACTGCTGAGCTATTTCCATGGCCTCCTGGCTGGTCCCAAACTCACAGCAATCCTGCCTCAGTCTCTCGAGTGCTGGGATTACAGGCCTATGCCACCACACCTGGCTAGGATTTTTATATATATCATTGGATTTAATGTACTAACGATTTGTAGAGGATTTTTTGTTCACATTAATAAGACACATTAGCTGGTAGGTAATTCTCTTTTTGGGGCAGTTTTTATTTTAAGTTTCTACTGGCTTTATAAAATAAACTAGGAATTGACTCCCCTAATTTTTGAGTGTGTGGAAATGGCATCTTTTGTTTTTCCTTGGTGATATGGAGAACTCATCAGTGAGGTTATTTGTATCTCAGGAGTTCTTTCTAGGAAGGATTTTGATTACTAACTCAATTTTGTTAATGGGTATTGAATTAATAGATTTTTCTATCTCTTGTTGGCTATTTTTTTTTTTTTTTCTGGCATTAGTACAGGGGATACAGGGTATTCAGGGTCTCACTATGTAGATTGGACTTGTAGTGATTTGCCTGTGTTCAGACTCCCAAGCACTGTGATTATAGGCACTCACCACCAGGCCCAGTCTCAGACGCCATCTCAGTGCACTCCAGGGGCGGGGCCTGCACAGCACACTCGGGATTGAACCCTGGTCGCTGCACTCTGCCTAAGAAGGCGCTTTAGTCCGCTGAGCTATCAGGCTGGCCCTCTTGGGTAGGTTTTGATAAATATTTATAATAAAGAATTTTCTTAGTCTGTGCGGTCAAGTTTATTAACATCAAGTCATTCAGTGCCTAGGATTTTTAATGGAGATTCTTTTATTCCTAAAATTGGAAAGTTGTATTGTTTTTTCCTTTAATTGCTTTTGCTATTAATTTTTTAAAAAGAAGCAACTTTTGGCTTGATGATTTCTGCATTTTTTTTTTTTTTGTCTTTTTTGAGACAGGTTCTCAGTATGCATTTCAGGCTGGCCTTAAGCTCACTTTGTAGCTCAGGCTGGACTCAAAGTCGCAACAATCCTCCTGCCTCAGCCTCCCAAGTGCTAGGATTACAGGCCCGGCTATTTATTGATTTTTGCTTTTGATTGAATTACTTCCATTTTCTTCAGATTCTTGGGATGAAAACATAGATCATTGATTTTTTTTTAAAAACTTTTCTTACTAAATATGCATTCAAAGATTAAAAAACAATTATTGTAAGCACTGCTTTAGTTGTAGGCCACATAATTTGACTTCACTTTTCTTCAGTTTTAGTGTATTGTGGTCAGAGCACGTTTTTTATGCTCTTTAAACTTAGTTGAGGTTTGCTTTATAATGTAAGGTGTGTTTGGCAAATGTTCATGTGCAAAAGGTTGACTGGATTATCTCTTTTTGGCACATTAATGGGGCTCTCCATTATCTTCTGGCTTTCTTATATCTTGTTATGATGTCAATGGTAAGTTTTTCTGTTGCTCAGTTTGAAGGTTTCCCTTCATATCCCCTCCATTTTTATGGTTTTCTGTCTTGTTTTAAAAAATGTGTTTATTTTTATACAATAAAGGTGACATATCTAACACATGCTCTGTTAATGAGATAATTTTAAACCATACTTAAAAATTCAAGAAGTACAAAATGTAAGGCTTGGCCTGGTGGTACATGCCTGTAACCCCAGCATTTAGCAGAGACTGAGGAAGGAGGGTCGATGTGAGCTCAAGACCAACCTGGGCCATAAAATGAGTTCAAGTCCAGTCTAAATTGCATAGAGAGAGACCCTGTCTCAAAAAGACAAAAAAAAAGAGCAACCAAAATAAAATGAAATATAAGACTTTATTTGACAGCTTTGTAAGGCATAATTTAGATGCCATGACAGTTGCCTCTTATAAGTTTATAATTCAATGAATGTAGTAAGTTTGTAGAATTATGTTAATGCCATCAAATTATAGCTTTAGAATTTTTTCTAGCACTCAAAATATTTTGTTCCAGGTGCTTCTTATCACCCCTGATTTCACTTGCTCCCCACCTGTTTTCAGTTTATCTTGGGGCAATTTTTTTGTCTTTGTAAAAAATGCCAGACATCCATCATTCAAATGAGGAGGGGATTGTTTAACTCACATCTTTAGTGGGATCATGGCTCTGATAGAAATGGCATGATGGAAGAAATCCAGGAAGCAAAGCAAGAATTGAGAGAGAGGAGAGAGGAGGGAGGGAGACAGAGAGGGAGGCAGAGAGGGAGGCAGAGAGAGAGAGAGAGAGAGAGAGAGAGAGAGAGAGAGAGAGAGAGTGAGTCTGGGCCTTGGAAACACACTAACACACTTCTTCCAAACAGGCCCCTCTTCAGAATGCATTTAGCTGTAACCTCATCAATGGATCAGTCCACTGATGAGTCAGGCCCACTGTGACCTCATCGGCTTCTAACAGCCCTGAGTCTGGACATGTGGGACGGGGGACACATTCTAGCCCTAAACTGTAACATGCTAAGAAACAATTGGGAATTACCTTAACATGAGCTGACAGTGCACAACTGTAAAGACTGATGCCAAACAGACTAGTGAAGTTGTATCAGTGTCAAGAGTGGAAGATCCAGAAGAAGGCAGCTTAAAAGTCCAGTGTACCAAATACTGCTTGGAATGTGCTATTACACTCTCTTCTAAGCACCATACTTTAAGAAGGATAACAATATCAGAAACCCTCTTATTAGAAGAATAGGAAGGCTAAAGTCAAAATGGATTAAAAACCTAAGCATTAAAACAGAAAAACTAAATCTCCTAGAAGAGAAAGCAGGAGGAACTCTTGAAGACACAGGGGTAGGCAGAGTTCATGAATGAAAATGAAACTGCATGGATAACACTTGAAAGAATTAAGGACTGGAACATCCTCTTATTGAGAAGTTTTTGCATGTCAAAAGAAATTACCAACAAAGTGAAAGGGCAACCCACAAATTTGGAAAAAAAAATTGACAAATAAGTATTCAGACACAGGTCTGCTCTCCAGAATTTATAAAGAAGTAAAATACATTAGGGCCCCCAAATTTAAAGACCCAATCCAGAAATGGGCATCTGAGATAAACACACATTTTGCAGAGGATAAAAATAAAAAGTCAATAAATATATTAAGAAATATTCCACATCACTAGCTATGTATGAAATGCAAATTAAAAAAAACCCCTGAGACCAAACAAGCTTACTGGAAGAAACATATCCTCTTTAACAAATGGTGCTGGAAAAACTGGCTTTCTACAATGCCGAAAACTAAAACTTAAACCATGAACTAAGCTATAGTCCAAATGGATTAAAGATCTAAACATTAAATCAGAAATACTAAATCTCCTGGAAGAGAAAGTAGGAGGAACTCTTGAAGACAAAGGGGTAGGTAAAAGTTCATGAACAAACATATATTCACACAGGAAACACTTGAAAGAATCAACAACTGGGATCAACTCTTCTTGAGGAGTTTCTGCATGTCACAAGAAATTGTCAACAAAGTGAAAAGACAACCCACAAATTTTGAAAAAATCCTAGTTAATAATTAGACAGAGGTCTGCTGTCTAGAATACATAAAACATTAAGATATAGCAGGACCCTCAAATTTAAAGACCCAATTC